>CM039123.1:42106257-42147597 GCA_022036555.1 Microstegium vimineum
AATCGACTCTATCTTCTGGATTTGAAGGTAGAGCAGCCGGTCTGCTTGGCTGCGCAGTGCACGGAGGAGTCTTGGCTGTGGCATGGCCGCCTTGGTCATCTTAGCTTCGACGCAATGGCGCGGCTGGGGAAGATGGTCACCGGGCTGCCAAGCATCAAGCACGCCTGCGAGCTGTGCGACAGCTGCCTGGCTGGGAAGCAGAGGAGGCTGCCACTCCCCAAGGAAGCATGGTACCGTGTGGCTGATCCGCTCGAGCTGGTCCATCGGGACCTTTGCGGGACGATCACACCGGCGACACACGGCGGGAGGAGGTATTTCCTCCTGCTCGTGGACGACTGGAGCCGCTACATGTGGCTGCAGCTCCTGACAAGCAAGGACCAAGCAACAGAGGCGATCAAGCGCTTCAAGGCGCGGGCGGAGGTGGAGTCCGGAAAGCGGCTCCGGGTGCTCCGGACAGATCGGGACGGTGAATTCACCTTGGTGGAGTTCGCTGCCTACTGCGCAGATGAAGGAGTGGTGCGCCACCACACTGCGCCCTACACACCGCAGCAAAACGGCGTGGTGGAGTGCCGAAACTAGACCATCGTTGGCATGGCGCGCTCCATGATGAAGGCGAATGTCGGGTACAAAGGTAAGGGGTACCCTAAACCCTTCGATAAACTAACACTCAACATAGCAACCATTTTTAAGACAGGATCCGATCAGCCGCTCGGGTCCATGAAGAAAGGCCCATCGCACGAAGGCCCCCCGCACCGGCAACAGCAACCAGTCGTGGTCCGGCCCATTTCTGGAAAAATAGACGGACAGGGTCGAACGAACGACCCCTCCGCCTCTGCCTCGACCCCGACTGACGGACAGGGGTTGAACGAACGACACCTCCGCTTCAACCCCCTGAATGACGGACAGGGGGGTCGAACGAACGATGCCCGGGCGGGAAGCTCGATCAGCTCACCTGCTCCCGGTACGGGGTAAAGGGGATCCGATGCGCTTACCTGCCCCCGCCTAATGCCGTGGGCGCCCACGACTGCAGTCAAATCCATCAATTCACCGCCCATGCTCTGGACCTCCGTCAACTGTGCTGCCGCTATAGCCACGTCGCAAGTACGGACTCCAGAGGCACCTCCTCGAGCCATGAACGGGACAGCCCTCGACTGTGTCTTCAGGGATACGACAGGACCACGCTGGTCTCAACCCCCCCTCGACCAAGGGGCTCGACCCCTGCCTCCAACCACTCTGGTATGGGACCTGTCCCGTCCGCCCCGTCCCGCTTCAGCTGCGGGACTCGCACCCATCTTCCGAAGGTCAACCCTGCTGCGCCATGCTGTGCGGCGATGCCCAGTCAGCCATCACCGCGCCCTGAACACCGGAAGGATGGGAAGGCCACGCCGCCACAGTGATCGACGCTTCATCGCAAGCATGGCACCGCGAACATCCCTCCCATGCCTCTACAGTCTGGGATATCTGTACTCTCGGGCCTCCCCTTGGTTTATAAAAGGGGACGCTGGGATAGAAGCGAAGGGGGGAAGGCACCCGAAATTCAAGAGTCACACTCGTGTCAACATCACACCCGACTGCTTGAACGACACGTCAAGCAGTCCACCACCCGATCACCTAGGATAGCCCCGCTAGTCCTAGGCCTCAGCTCATCCTGAGCACTGCCGTGTAAACCAGCTTGTACCCCCCCTGTACGAGCACTTCGGTGCAAGATAACACGATCCATCCTCCCCCGCTGGACGTAGGGCCTCTTTTGCCCGAACCAGGATAAATCTTGTGTTCTTCTTGCATCACGTCTAGGAGAGGGAGCACGCAATATACAAATTTACTAGCCAGTGGTCTTGACCCCCTGGGTCATAACACTGACAGTTGGCGCGCCAGGTAGGGGGGTTTGCGTGTCGATCAACTCCGAACTACTCTCCCAGATGGATTTCACGACACCATCACTTCCATTGGCCACCACCATCTGGTTCGGGAGTCTAGAGTTCATGTCCTTGGGCCAGGGCCACGACATGATCCTACTCACCAGTAGTGGTATGGACAGCAGTAGCTCCAGAACGCCGGGGCCAAGGAGGACCAGACGACGGTCCCACGACTCGCGCCTCTCACCTACGACCAGGGGGAGGCGTGAGCGACAACGCCGCACTCTTCACCATGCGGATCCTGGGACGCCGGGAGCTGTCTCTCCGGCCTTAGTTGGCGACACAGTTCCTCCCTTCGGGAGCCTATTTGACCCATGCTTGTGGGTCGGGGGGCTACCTCTCTGAGCCTGACTTTGGCTCTGCCACAACCGTCATCTCAGAAGGTCCCCGTGACTTCTCCGACACACTCGGCCGCGTCGCCGCCGCATAACTTGTTTCCACACGGGCTCTACAACAGCGCCAGACTCTGTTCTGTTTTTGTAGGCTCGCAGATGCAGACACGTTGCGGGTCTCCAGGGAACCTGCTACGTGCGACGATCAACCTCGTCACCACCACTCCGCCGGACGAGCGCCTGGAGCCACGACGAGCATCCCCAGACAAGGGAAGGCCAAGGCGGACGAGCCCGGGGCTCGAACAACGGGCCCAAGAGGAACAACAAGAAGAAGAAGAAGAAGAAAAAGAAGAACCAGCCGGGTCGACGCAACGTCGAGCCCGACGATCTTGTTGCTGCGATAGACAAGAAGAAGCCTCGAGGTCCCCCTCTCGACGAGGGTGTCTTCGACAAGATGCTGAAAGACCCCTATCCCTATCACAAGGGACCGACCAACCACAGTCTCGAGGGCTGTCGCATGCTCAAAAGGCACTTCGACTCTCTTGGCTTCAAGAAAGACGACAAGAAGGGGGATCCGCACGACGGGGACGATGGCAAGAACGGGGGCTTCCCCGAGGTTCACGACTGCTACATGATCTATGGGGGACCCTCGACTCGACTCAGTACGCGTCAACATAAGCGGGAACGTCAAGAGGTCTTCTCCGTTCGAGCCCAGGCTCCTCGATACCTCGACTGGTCCCACACCCCGATCACCTTCGACCAGGACGACCACCCCGAGCACGTCCCCAACGCAGGGGTCTACCTGCTCGTCGTCGACCCGATCATACTCAACACATCGCCTCACCAAGGTACTCATGGATGGGGGAAGCAGCCTCAACATCATCTACGCTGCGACCCTCGACCTCCTGGGGATCCCAAGGACCGCGCTCCTGCCCAGCGCGGGAGGATTCCACGAGGTCATTCCAGGAAAGAAGACACTCCCGATCGGCCGTGTCAAGCTACCCGTCTGCTTCGGTACCCCCTCGAACTTCCGAAAGGAGGATCTGACCTTCGAGGTGGTCGCGTTCCGTGGCATCTACCACGCCATCATCGGTCGACCAGGGTACGCCAAGTTCATGGCGATCCCGAACTACGCCTACCTCAAGCTAAAGATGCTAGGGCCCATGGGGGTCATCACCGTCGGCACCTCCTACGAGCACGCATACGACTGCGACGTCGAGTGCGTGGAAAACGCCGAAGCGGTCGAGGATTCGGCCGTCCTCGCGGCCCTCGACGACTTCTCCAAGGAGATCCCCGACCCCAAGCGACACGCCGGCAACTTCAAGCCTGCGGAGGACACCAAGACCGTCCCGCTCAACCCCGGCCACGCGGATGGGAAGGCGCTGACGATCAGCGCCACCCTTGATCCTAAATAGGAAGCCGTGCTCATCGACTTTCTCCGTGCGAATGCTGACGTGTTTGCATGGAGTCCCTCGGATATGCTGGGCATTCCGAGGGAGGTCGCCGAGCACTCCTTGGACATCCGAGCCGGATCCAAACCGGTGAAGCAATGGCTGCGCCGCTTCGACGAGGAGAAGCGCAGAATCATCAGGGAGGAGGTCGACAAGCTTTTGAAGGCCGGATTCATCAAGGAGGTACATCATCCCGAGTGGTTAGCAAATCCCGTACTTGTCAAGAAAAAGAATGGAAAGGATAGGATGTGTGTAGACTACACTAGTTTAAATAAAGCATGTCCCAAGGTCCCTTTTCCATTACCACGTATCGATCAAATAATAGATTCCACTGCGGGATGTGAAACTCTCTGCTTCCTTGATGCGTATTCTGGCTATCACCAAATAAAGATGAAGGAGTCCGATCAGCTCGCGACTTCCTTCATCACCCCCTTTGGCATGTTTTGCTACCTCACTATGCCCTTCGGTTTGCGAAACACCGGGGCCACATATCAGCGATGCATGCTCCATGTCTTTGGGAAACACATAGGGCCGACCGTTGAGGCCTACGTCGATGACATCGTGGTCAAATCCAAAACAGTCGGAAACCTGGTCGGGGACCTTGAGATTGCGTTTGGGTGCCTCAGGGCAAATCACATAAAACTAAACCCTGAGAAGTGTGTATTCGGGGTCCCTCGAGGCATGCTCCTGGGGTACATAGTTTCTCGGTGCGGGATCGAGGCCAACCCCGAGAAGGTAACCGAAATCACAAGGATGGGCCCGATCAACGACCTTAAAGGCGTGCAAAGGGTCACGGGGTGCCTCGCCGCCCTCAGCCGGTTCATCTCAAGACTCGGAGAGAAGGCACTACCCCTTTACCGCCTCCTAAAGAAAACGGAACACTTCGCGTGGACCTTCGAGGACGAGGAATCGCTCTCCAAGCTTAAAGCCTTGCTCACCTCGCCACCTGTCTTGGTACCCCCGAACCCAGCCGAGCCCCTCTTGCTCTATGTCGTGGCAACTACCCAGGTAGTCAGCGCTGCCGTAGTAGTCGAGAGGGCAGAAGAGGGACACACCCTGCTGGTGTAGAACCCCGTGTACTTCATAAGCGAGGTGCTCTCCGAGACTAAGATGAGATACCCCCACATTCAGAAGATGTTGTATGTTGTCGTCCTCACCTGGCGCAAGCTCAAACACTACTTCCTGGGCCACCCGGTTACCATGGTCTCGTCTGTCCCCCTTGGGGAGATAATCCAGAACCGGCAGGCGTCCAGGAGAATCGCAAAGTGGGCGGTCGAGCTCATGGGGGAAACTCTCTCCTACGCCCCTCGGAAGGCCATCAAGTCTCAAGTATTGGCAGACTTCATTGCAGAATGGACCGATACTCAACTACCCCAGGCGCAAGTTCAGACCAAACTCTAGACCATGTACTTTGACGGATCGTTGATGAAGACGGGGGCAGGCGCTGGGTTACTTTTCATATCGCCCTCAGGGGTCCACATGCGCTACGTCATCCGCCTCCACTTCCCCGCTTCCAACAACGTAGCCGAGTACGAAGCCCTTGTCAATGGTCTGCGCATCGCCATCGAGCTCGGGGTTCGATGCCTCGACGTCCGAGGGGATTCGCAGCTTGTGATCGACCAGGTGATGAAGGCCTCGAGCTGCCACGACCCCAAGATGGAAGCCTACTGCAAGGAAGTCCGAAAGCTCGAGGACAAATTCTACGCCCTCGAGCTCAACCATATCGCCTGCCGGTACAACGAAGCGACTGACGAGCTTGCCAAAGCCGCATCTACTCGAGGTACGGTTCCTCCCGACGTCTTCTCGAGGGACCTTCACGAGCCGTCCGTTGACCTAGGCTCGGGGGCTCCTGCCCTCGAGCAAGGGGTCGATCCACCCCCTTCGACCGATCCCCCCTCGAATGGGGAAGAAGTCATGGAGATCGACGGAATAGCCGCAACACCAACCCCCTCGACGGACTGGCGTAAACCGTACCTCGAGTATCTGATACTGGGTGAGCTCCCAGAGGACCGCACCGAAGCCCGACGAATAGCCCGACGCGCCAAAACCTACGTCTTGTATGGGGATGGCCGCGAGCTAGATCGACGCAGCCCTACCGGTGTACGTCAACGCTGCCTCACCCTTGAGGAGGGGAGGGCACTGCTAAAGGACCTACACTCGGGGGCTTGCGGCCACCATGCGGCGTCAAGAACGCTAGTAGGAAGCGCCTTTCGACAAGGCTTCTACTGGTCGACAGCCGTCGTCGACGCTACCAAACTCGTTCGATCTTGCAAGGGATGTCAATTCTACGCTAGACAGACCCACCTACCCGCCCAAGCTCTTCAGATGATACCCATAACTTGGCCATTCGCAGTATGGGGGCTCGACATGGTTGGCCCCCTAAAGAGAACCAAAGGTGGCCACACCCACCTCCTCGTGGCTGTAGACAAGTTTTCAAAATGGATCGAGGCTCGACCCATTGCCAACATTCAGTCTCGACAAGCCGTGTTATTCTTCACCGACATCATCCACCGCTTCGGGGTCCCCAACGTCATCATCACCGACAACGGCACGCAGTTCACCGGCCAAAAGTTCCTGGACTTCTGTGACCACCACCACATCAGGGTGAATTGGTCTGCAGTCGCCCACCCTCGAACTAACGGCCAGGTCGAGCGCGCCAATGGTATGGTTTTGCATGGCCTCAAGCCAAGGATCTTCGATTGGCTGAACAAACATGGCAAGAGATGGGTCGATGAGTTGCCCGCTGTCCTATGGAGTCTCCGAACGACACCAAGTTGAGCCACGGAGTTCTCCCCGTTCTTCTTGATCTATGGGTCCGAGGCCGTCCTCCCCACTGACCTCAAGTACAGGTCCCCTCGACTAAAGGCCTACAGCGAGCAGGCCAACGCAGCAGCCCGAGAGGACTCCCTTGACCAGCTCGAGGAAGCCCGAGATGTGGCCCTCTTCAAGTCAGCAAAGTACCAGCAAACGCTGCGGCGCTACCACGACAAAAACATACGCAAAAGGGACCTCGACGTCGGCGACCTCGTGCTGCGCCGCCGACAAAGCAATAAGGGGCGTCACAAGCTGACGCCACCTTGGGAAGGACCCTTCATCGTGGCGGAGGTGCTGAAACCAGGCACTTACAAGCTAAAGAACGAAAAGGGCGAGATCCTCACCAACGCGTGGAACATCGAACAACTATGTCTTTTCTATCCCTAAGGCCTCGAAACCTTGTACATTTTCTGCATTATGTACACCTATCGCATTATGAATGAACAAAATGTTCTCGAAATACATTTCACATTCGTTCATAACTTTAAGGTAGCCTTGACTCTGCTCTGGCAAAGTCAAGCCTCCCTCGGGGGCTGACAGGGCCCCCCCCTCCTAAGTCCTCTAAAAACCCGAACGTTTTTTTGAATCTTGGCTTTCCCTCTCGATCTTCGCCTCCAAGTACGCTTCACGGCTAAGTAAAAAACGCCTCGAACTCCCTAAGGGTCGAGGGTCGTCGAGCCGAGGACTCTCCTACACCTCAGGGCTATGGTACCCCCACTTGTTCCCCCCCTCTAGGGATACGAGCGTGCGTCGAATACTTAGTCCACAAGCAACGACTCAGACAAAGAGAAATAGAGACAGCTCGAGAAATAAAAACAACCAGATGCATCCCAAACAAAACGCATTAAAATTAAGAAGCCCCCAGGGGCTCGACATCGTATCATTACAAAAGCTAAACTATTACATGGACCTTTTTGTCCAGATTTGGCTCGCAGGCCTAGAGCTACTCATCGCCTTCACCGTTGGACGGGGAAGCACCTCGACCTCGAACAGCTTCGCCAACTCCCCTCCGGGCACCTCTGCGGCCTCGATCAGCTCGTGGCATCTCGCCACATTCTCTTCATCCGATAGCCTCAGGTCGACGACGAAGCCGCTGGAGACGACGTCGAGGTCGTAGATGTAATCCGGGCGGACGACCGCAAGCGCCCGCTTCACGCCTATATGAAGGGCGGCCTGGACCTGCTCCGTTATTCCATCGGACGCGGCGAGGAGCCGGCGCAAGAGGGCGTCTCCGCTCACGTCCCCGGCAACTGGCAGCTCCGGCTCGACCCCCAGACCATCGCAGAAGGAGGAGATGGCGCCCTTGAGCCTCTCGTTCTGACCAGTCTCCGCCCCGAGGAGGCTCTGAAGACTGGTCAGATCCTCGTGGATTCGGGCCTTGTCCCCTTCGAGCTCTGCTAGAACAAATAGAAGACTCCATCAAAACCAAAAAGCAGGGGAAGGGGCGAGACCGAGCGAGCTCAATAACTCACCATTGGCGTATCCCTCCAGGATGACATAGTCCTGCTCAGCCTTCTGAAGTTGGTGGCGGACGTCGACGAGCTCTGCAGCTTGGTCGTTGTTTTTAGCCCGGAGGTCCTCGATGACCTTGCCAGTACCATCGAGGACCCTCTTCTGGTTGGCTGCCACCTCCCCCAGAGTGGCGACTTGGGCTCGAGCCTTTGCCTCCGCGACACCAAGCGCGTCGCGGTCGTGGGAGACGGTGTCAACGTCCGCCCGAAGCTCCTGGACCTGCCCCTCGAGGGAGGTGCGGTCGACAGCCTCCTGCTTCAGGTCGACCTCGAGCTGACGGACACGCTCCGCCGCCCGGGCCAGCTCCTCCCTCACCAGGGTGGACTCCTCCTCCGCCTTGTGTCGGGCCTCCGGAGCAGCATCCCGCTGCTTCCCGACCTCGACGACCTCCTCGAGGGCGGCCTCGGCCCTCGACTACGCCCGGGAGGCCTCATCCTGGGTGGCCTTGGCCCCCTCCCGAGCGGTGGCCGCCTCGACCTTCGCTCGAGTTGCCTCGGCCTCCGCCTTCTCCAGCGAGGCGCGGAGGACGGGGAGCTGGCGCCACTGCTCCTGCGTCCGCAGGATGAACTGGGACTTTCGGTGCGACCTCACCCGCAGTATCTACCGAAGATAAAAAGGAAGGTCATCAGAAAACAACAAACAACAGTAAAATAACCAAGGTAAGTCAAAAGGGAAAGGACGAAGCTTACGTTCATTCCCTTGCACAAGTCTTCGGACGCGACTCCCAAGGCCACACACGTCGCGTGGTCAAGCCACGCCCGGAATTCCTCCATGTGCTCCCACTCCGCAAGCTCGGCCTGGTCATCGAGCTTGAAGAGTTCGCCTCCCGGGTCTCTGGGGTCGGGCAGTTCGAGCACCTCCTGCCCCCAGAGACCTCTGGAGCAGTCAACCCTCCTCTGCACCGCGTCCGTGATGCCCCGACCCATCTCCAGGGTACCCCCGTGGGACATCACCCGCTCGGATAACTTGGGGAAGTTGATCGCCCCCTCGAGCCGGGCGATCCTTTCCTCGAAATGGTCTTGGAGGGCCGCCATCGACGCCTCCGGGAATATTCCTGCGTGGTGAAGAAAGCGCACGTCAGCACCAAAGGGTTCAGGCTCACCGCGGTCCCCTCCCTCCACGACGACTAAGCGAGAGGGTGGATCACCTCGAGATGACAGCTGCCCAACGTCGACGATGGCCCCCTCCGATTCCGACCGGAGGGCCATCGCCGCAGCCAGCTCCCCCGGGACCACTATCTCCGCCACCATCTCAGCCACCTCTTTAGCGGTGGGCTCCCCCGTCACCGCCGTCATCTCCGCCACTGGTGCTGCCTCGAGCTCCTCGGCCCGTCCCCCCTCCTCGGCAGGCTTGGGGAGCGGCACCGAGGCCTCCTCGACAAGGGCCACCATCGGCGACGTCACCTCCGGTGCGGCAGCAGCCGCACTCCCGTGCTCACGCTGCTGGCGCGCCTCCCACGATGCGAGGTTCTCGGGCCACCACCTCGGCGTCGGGCGAGCCGGCGTCTCTTCCTCGCCGGCGGAGGTCACGTCCACCACCTCCACCTCAGCGAAGGGCTGGGGCTCCACCACCGTCGCCACGGCCCCCTCCGGCGCCGGTCCCGCACCCGTCGAACCTGTCGGCTCGACCTCCTCCGCTGCGACCTCCGCTGGCGCCGGCTCCGTCCCCGCCGAGGTCCCAGATGCGCCCCCTCTGACGGGCAGAAGAGCACGGCCTCGGCCGCCACTCCTGCGGACCCCGCCGGTGCAACGGGTCGACCCGCCTCCTCCGCCCGAGCTCGCTCCACAGCGGCCAGCGTCCGACCGCGCTCCATCGCCTCCCGCACCTCGGCCACCCACGCCTTGACCGAGGCGGGGGTCGAGGGAGACGAGGTGGCGGAAGTGGCCCCGACGGCCATCTTGACAGCGGCTTCTGCCCTTAGCCTCTTGGCCGGAGTGACGGTCGCGCCCTCCGCCAAGCGTTTCGTCCTGAAAAAGGAACCCATACGCGACGATAAGCATAAAGTCATAATCGGTGGAAAATATTCAGACCGACAGAAAGTGACTCACCCTAGCGGTGTCGCGGGGGGCCGACCGGTGGATCCCAAGCCGCTCGGAGGCTTCTGCGGGGTGCGACGGGAGCCACTTCTCCCGCCAGCGCTGGCCGCGGCAGGGGTCGAGGCCGCTCCCGCCGTTGTCTCCTGGGCAGGGGCCGACGATGTTCCCGTCGCCCCCCTCCTGACCTCCTCCTGCGTCGACGGGCCTGACGCTCGTGCGCCCGACCGAGTAGGCGCCGGGGGCATGCTCGACCGACGCCTCGACGGGGACTGGGACGAACGGCCGCGTGCCTACCGCGGCACTTCACCTCGAGGAGCCGTGGGGCGTTCGTCCCGCGGCTCAATCCCGCCAGTTGGGGCCGACCTCGACGTCGACCCTTCTCCACCTCCAGTACCTGCGGCCGCCCCCCGCCGCTCGAGCACCGCTCGTTCTTCCTCGAGCCCTCGATGCGGCTCGGCCTCCCCGTCGCTGCTCGACTCCTCCTCCTCATCCTCCTCCGAAGGCGACTCCTCTTCGGAAAGGTTGGCCCGCCTCTGCCGGGCCCGACGTTGTTCGCGCTCCTGCTTCTCCCGGGCCCTTTTGCCCTTGTCCTTTTTGGCCTTGTCCTTGTCCTTCTTGGCTTGCTCGGCCTGAAGGCTCCTCGCCTGGGAGTCGCTCTGCTCCTCCTTCACTGGTGGCAGCGACTTCCGGAAGACAACGTCCCCCTGAGGAACACAAGACAGTTAGAACGAAGGCGAAGAAGGCAAACAAGGCAGACAAGAAAGCACTAACAGAGAAAGGGAGTCATACCAGCTAGACGTGTCCCTAGTCTGGCATCATGGGGACGCTAGCGACGCCCCCACCTCGAACACCCCGGCGAAGGAGGCGCGTACCCGGCGGACCACTCTCTCAAGGGGTAGCTCATTCCCCAGGAGGCGGCACCCCGTCAGATCCTCCCCCGCGCGCATCTCGTCGAGGCATCGCGGGCGAGCCATCAGCGGCACGACCCGCCACTGGTGGAAGGCCGATGCAGCGATCGCCACCGTGAGTCCCGCCTCCTTCAAACGGGCGATCGCGCCGAGCAGGTGACCAAGGTGCGACTGCTTCTTCTTCTCGACACCGTACCTCCAGTGGTCGGGCCTCGAGTCGATCGTCCTCCCGGTGTAGGCGGGGAGCAGGCCGTCGTCGTTCCTCAGGTAGAACCACCTAGAGTGCCATTCGGAGTGGCTCGACGTAAGCTTCGCCGGGATCCAGTTGTCCGCTCTCTTGAGGGCGATGCTACAACAGCCCGTCCTGACCACCCTACGGCTGCCGCTCCCGGCTGAGGCATGGAACAAGCTCGCCTCGAACAGGTGGAGCCACAACTTCTAGTGCGGCTCCATCCCCAGGTATCCTTCGCACACGGCGGTGAAAACCGCCACATGACAGATACCGTTGGGGGAGAGGTGTTGGAGCTCCACGCCGTAGTAGTGGAGGATCCCGCACAGGAGACGGTTGGGGGGAGCACCCAGTCCCGCCCGGTGGAAGGCTTCAAAGCTGACCACGTAACCCTCCGGCGGGTTGGGCTCGGCATCTTCCCTCGGCGGCACTACCCACTCCAGCCGGTCGACGGAGGTGATGGGTCGGAGAAGACCGCTCTCCACTAGATCTCCCAGGCGCGCCACGGTCGCCGACAACGGGAGCCAGGCATCAGGGCCACGCAGGCTGTAGCTGGCCATGAGTGCAGGGAGACTGGTGCGCTCGGATGTGGGGGTGGAAGGTATGTTCCCAATCTCTCCTCTCCTTACTCTCGCGCGCGTAGAGGTCCGGCTCGGAGGGCGACTAAGGCAATGGCGGAAGGAGGCAGGGAAGGCAATGGCGAGAAGGAGGCAGCCGACTCCCCACCTTCAGTATTTATAACCGGAAGCTCAACTGGCAGATCCGACTGAAAGGTAGGTAAGTCTCCGCATTTAATGCGCCCACCTCCTCATATTCCTCCAGGATAAGGCACACCCGTCGTGTCATCGGGTTCCACACCGCACTCCGCGCCACGCCCTACTCCTGCTGCGGTTACAGTCGAACGGACACCTCCTAAAAAGGTGTGCCTGCGGCGGACAGCGCGCAACAGTGGGCGTTATCTTCGGAGGTAAGCAACCGACGTCGACCCGTCCGTCAAAATCTCGAGGGGACGAAGGCTGGCCCTCGAACGGGGTTCGACAGCCACCCTCGAGTACCTGAGGTCTGAGGGGACCTCGGGTTATGGATTCTGGTCCACCCCCAAATCTCAAGGGGACGAAGGCTGGCCCTCGAACAAGGTTCGAAAGCCGCCCTCGAGTACCTGAGGTCAGAAAGGACCCAGGATTACGGACTCCGGTCCACCCCCAAATCTCGAGGGGGCGAAGGCTGGCCCCACGGACAGGGTTCGACAGCCGCCCTCGAGTACTCGAGCCCAACGGGCGGATCCAACAAAAACACAGGTATGTCCCTGCATTTAATATACCTACCTACCTACCCCCTTTGTATTCCACAGGATAGGACGTCACCTTCAGAGGCGAGCCGCGGACGTCGACCTGTCTATCAAAACCTCGAGGGAGCGAAGGCTGGCCCTTGCATAGGGTTCGATAGCCGCCCTCGAGTACCTGAGGTCAGGAAGGACCCAGGGTTACGGACTCCGGTCCACCCCCAAATCTCGAGGGGGCGAAGGCTGTCCCTACGAACAGGGTTCACAACAGCCCTCAAGTACTCGAGTCAGGGATGACCCAGCGGGGCCGGCGCGAGCCCCTAGCTCGAGAACGAACTCTTGAGGCCCCCGGGACATATCCGAGGCATAACCACGGAATACCCAAGGATCCCTACGCCGGGAGGCATCGAGCCACCAACTCCCATCGAACGGAGTTGGCACCTAGGTAAGCCACACGGTCTTGCTAAATGAGAACGCCTCAGGGCTTCTATCGACCCCTATCGAGTGGGGCACGAGTTCTCACTTGGATTTTTACCCGTACCAGGCACGATTTCTATGGATTTCTGCCCAACACCAGCTCACAGAGGACTTCGAGGCTCATCCTAACGAGGATAGCACGATGCTCTTCGCCCCACAATCCGAACGCAAGGATCCATGGGAAGGACGCTAGGAGGTAGTGAAAGCCAAGCCATGCGGGGTTCGAGGGCCAGACTACGCACGACACCCCTCGACGAAAGAGGGTCGAAAACACTCGTAGCTTTGCAGATAGAGTTGACCCCTCGGTAGGGGCACTGTGACTCCAGTGTAACGTTCGAGGGAGCGAAGGCTGGCCCTCGGAAGGGTTCAACAGCCGCCCTCAAACACCCCCTTTTTTCAGGAAGTGGAACACTCATAACCTGGCAAACGGAATCGACCGCTCGGTAAGGCGCCGCGACCCTAGGTGATCCTGACTCCCCTCAATAAAACACACCTCAAAGCCCCCAGAGCAGTTCTTAATCACTCCTCTGAGGCCTCGGGGGCTACCCCCGCGGGGTGCGCTCGCACGCACCCCGCGGAGAATCGAACCTCTTACTAACTCCGCAGGTCAACGGCAAAAGCCCCTATGCGGATGCTTCTTATCCGCACAGAGGCTCGGGGGCTACTGTCGGGTACAAAGGTAAGGGGTACCCTAAACCCTTCGATAAACTAATGCTCAACATAGCAACCATTTTTAAGACAGGATCTGATCAGCCACTCGGGTCCATGAAGAAAGGCCCATCGCACGAAGGCCCCCCGCACCGGAAACAACAACCAGTCGTGGGCCGGCCCATTTCTAGAAAAATAGACGGACAGGGGTCGAATGAAGGACCCCTCCTCCTCCGCCTCGACCCCGACTGACGGACAAGGGTCGAATGAACGACCCCTCCGCTTCAACCCCCTGAATGACGAACAGGGGGGTCGAACGAACGACGCCCGGGCGGGAAGCTCGATCAGCTCACCTGCTCCCGGTACGGGGTAAAGGGGATCCGATGCGCTTACCTGCCCCCGCCTAATGCCGTGGGCACCCACGACCGCAGTCAAATCCATCAATTCACCGCCCATGCTCTGGACTTCCGTCAACTGTGCTGCCGCTGTAGCCACGTCACAAGTACGGACTCCAGAGGCACCTCCTCGAGCCACGAACGGGACAGCCCTCGACTGTGTCATCACGGATACGACAAGACCACGCTGGTCTCGACCCCCCCTCGACCAGGGGGCTTGACCTTGCCTCCAATCACTACAGTATGGGACCCATCCCGTCCGCCCCGTCCCGCTTCAGCTGCGGGACTCGCACCCATCTTCCGAAGGTCAACCCTGCTGCGCCATGCTGTGCGGCGATGCCCAGTCAGCCATCACCGCGCCCTGAACACCGGAAGGACGGGAAGGCCATGCCGCCACAGTGATCGACGCCTCATCGCAAGCATGGCACCGTGAACATCCCTCCCATGCCTCTACAGTCTGGGATATCTGTACTCTCGGGCCTCCCCTTGGTCTATAAAAGGGGACGCTGGGATAGGAGTGAAGGGGGGAAGGAACCCGAAATTCAAGAGCCACACTCGTGTCAGCATCACACCTGACTGCTTGAACGACACGTCAAGCAGTCCACCACCCGATTACCTAGGATAGCCCCGCTAGTCCTAGGCCTCAGCTCATCCTGAGCACTCCCGTGTAAACTAGCTTGTACCCCCCTGTACGAGCACTTCGGTGCAAGATAACACGATCCATCCTCCCCCGCTGGACGTAGGGCCTCTTTTGCCCGAACCAGGATAAATCTTGTGTTCTTCTTGCATCACGTCTGGGAGAGGGAGCACGCAATATACAAATTTACTAGCCGGCGTCTTGACCCCCTGGGTCATAACACCGACAGCGAAGAAGATGCCTGCGGCGTTCTGGGGTGAGGCTGTGACCATGGCTGTCTTTATCCTCAATCGCGCGCCCACAAAGGCCCTGAAGGGGCAGACTCCATTCGAAGCTTGGCATGGCTGCAAGCCAAGTGTCGCGTTCATGCGCACTTTTGGCAGCATTGGTCATGTCAAGGCCACCAGGCCCGGCCTCAGCAAGCTGGAGGACAGGAGCACCAAGATGGTGTTCCTAGGCTACGAGGAGGGATCCAAAGCTTACCGGCTGTACGATCCAGTTGGGGGGAAGGTGGTGGTGTCCTGTGATGTCTTCTTCGAATAGGCGGCAGCGTGGAATTGGGACATGGCGGCAACAGGGGAAGAAATCAGCGCTGGTGGGGAAGCAGCCAGCAACAACAGTTTCTTCCAGTCATTTGTTGTGGAGCACATGGTGATCCATGGCAGCAGCGAAGAGGCATTGGGGGAAGCAGGGCTGGAGAGCCCGTGGCTGCAAAGGCGGAGGAGCCGCCCATTCCAGCCGCGGTGGCGTCCCCTGTTCCCGTGCCTTCTTTGCCGGTATGGATAGGCGATCACTCCCCTATTTCGCCAGAACAGGGGACCTCGATGGCAGCAACCATGGAGTTTGCCACACCGCCATCCGACTTCTCGGAGTTTGTGGACGCTCACCACGAAGGCGAGGAAGTGCGGTTCAGGCGCATGGACAACATCATTGGCAATGTGGAGGCGCCTGGGCTGGCAGCGCGAGCGCTTGATGGCGATCCCACGTTGTTCCTCATGAGCGCAGAAGAGCCAGCCACGTTTGCCATTGCGGAACGCGATGTCGAGTGGCGGAGGGCAATGCTGAAGGAGATGAGGTCCATCGAGGCCAATCAGACCTGGGATTTGGTCGATCCGCCAGCGGGCTGTCGGCCGATCGGACTCAAATGGGTCTACAAGGTGAAGAAGGACGAGCGTGGCGCTGTGGTGAAGCACAAGGCGCGGCTGGTCGCTCGGGGCTTTGTGCAGCGAGAGGGAATCGATTTTGTCTGATCCACCGCCTCTCCTTCCTCGTCCGCATCCAAGGCAGTCGTGGTTGACATGGGCGTCGAGAGGGGCTTTGCCTCGCCCATGTCAAACTTCTTCAGGATGTCCTTCGTGTACTTGCCTTGGTGCACAAACGTCCCTTCCCGGGTTTGCTTGATTTGCAACCCGAGAAAGAAGGTCAGCTCTCCCATCATGCTCATCTCAAATTCCCTGCTCCTAAGATCTGCAAACTTGGCAACAAGAGCATGAGAAGAACCACCAAAGATTATATCATCCACGTAAATCTAGACTAGGAGAGTGTCTTTGCCTTGCTTGAGGAGAAAAAGCGTCTTATCTACCGATCCCATTTTAAAACCCTTAGCAAGCAAAAACGTTTTCAACCTATCATACCATGCTCTAGGGGCTTGTTTCAAACCATACAAGGCTTTGTGGAGTTTAAAAACATGGTTTGGAAACTTGGGATTTTCGAAACCGGGAGGTTGTCTAACATACACTTCCTCCTCTATGTAGCCGTTTAGGAAAGCACTTTTAACATCCATTTGAAAAAGTTTAAAACCCTTAGAAGCCGCAAAAGCTAGAAGGATTCTAATGGCTTCTAAACGAGCTACAGGAGCAAAGGTTTCCTCATAATTTATTCCCTCCTTTTGACAAAAGCCTTGCGCTACCAACCTAGCCTTGTTACGCACTACCACCCCATCCTCACTTTGTTTGTTCTTGAAAACCCACTTGGTTCCTATAGGGTGGCAACTTGGTGGTGGTGGAACTAAGACCCAAACGCGGTTTCGCTCAAAGTTCTCTAACTCCTCATGCATGGCATCAACCCAATCCGGATCCAACAAAGCATGTCCAATATCTCGGGGCTCAAAAGACGCGACAAAAGCCGAATGAGCAAAGTGAGAGATACGATATGACCTGGAGCGTGTGGTACGCTCATTGATGTCGTCGATCATAGTCTGAGGAGGGTGGCGATGCTGAATGTGTAGTGGCGCCTCATGTGAAGAAGTCACCTCCCCCTCGACAGCAGCTGGAGCTCCCTCAGGTGCAACGGGCACGGACTAAGGAAGCTGCTCAAACGGTAGAGGGGTCGGGGCCGTGAGCCGAAGTGGACGTCGCAGGGTCGACAGGGGCAGCCGGTGGAGTCAGCTCGGGATCACCCCAATCGGCATCGTCCTGCTCCTCCTCCACAAAAATGCTAGTGTTCACCTCATCATCACCTGCAAGCTCAAAAGCAGTGGAACTACAAGGCATGGTCTCATCGAAGGTAATCTCATAAGTCTCCATCACTCGATTAGTCTCAAGGTTAAGAGCACGGTAAGCATGAGAGTGAGTAGAATAACCAAAAAAGATACCGTCAGAAGACCGTGATTCAAATTTATCCAACTTACCACCCTTTTTGAGGATGAAACACTTGCACCCAAACACCCGTAGGTGACTTACCTTGGGTGGTCTCCCAAATCGCAACTCATAAGAAGTCTTCTTCTTGAAAGCCCAGAGAAAAATGCGATTGGAAACATAGGAAGCAGAATTAATCGCTTCGGCCCAAAACCGCCTAGGAGTCCTATGCTCATCGAGCATCGTCCTAGCCATCTCAACAAGGGTCCGATTTTTGTGCTCAACAACACCATTCTGCTGGGGAGTGTAAGGAGAGGAAAATTGTTGATCCAAACCTAAAGAAGAGCAAAGAGATGCAAATTGAGCGTTCTTGAATTCTGTGCCATTGTCATTGTGAATAGCTCTCATGGCATGCTTAGGTAGCTCATTTTGCAATCTCAAAATCAGATCACGCACATGCATAAAAGCCTCATCCTTACTCTCCAAAAAGAACACCCAAGAGTATCTCGAGTAGTCATCAACGACTACAACCACATACCACTTCCCTCCTTCCGACCTAACCCGAGCTGGACCAACTGTGTTCATGTGTAAGAGCTCGCCGGGTTGTGAGGTCATAATTTGAGTTACGGGAGGATGGGAAGCGGCAACCATCTTGCCATGTCTGCAAGGATGGCAAACCAAATCTTTCTCGAACTTCAGCTTTGGCAATCCTTGGATAAGGTTCATTGAGCTAAGCCTTGCAAGCAAGTCAAAACTCAAATGTCCCAATCTCCTATGCCACTTCCAAAGCTCGGAAGAAGAACCGGCAAGAAGACAACGAGAAGGTCCGGAAGAGATAGAAAAATCCGCACGAAAAACCTTCCCGAAGGGTAAAATCCGGCAAACAAGCTCACCACAAGAGTCCAAAATCCAAGACAAGTTTGGCTTAAAGCTCACCTCAAAATCGTCTTCAAGGAGTTGCGAAACCGATAGAAGGTTAAAATGCAAATTCGCAAACAAAGCAACATCCTTGAGGACAAAATATGAATTGACTCGGATCGACCCCCGGAAGACAATCTTACCTTTACTCTTGTCCCCGAATGTGATGTACTCGGTGTGGCGCACGAGGTCGAGGCTGGAGAACCACTTGGCACTTCCGGTCATATGGCGTGAACATACGGAATCCACAAGCCAAGTCTCCTCCAGTCCTCCTTCCTACATCAATAAAAAGACACGGTGAGGAAATGGAGCGACACTGGGGTTAGTAAACTGTGAAGGATACCAGTGTTGTCCCATTTGCCCAAGGAATGGGTTAGGAGAAAAACCAAACATCTCCTGCCCCACGGAGGGATAGCGATCACCACGATAGGGAAAACGTGGTCCACTAAAGAAGGGTGGAGTAAAGCCACCGCCACGAGGCCCATAGTCATATGGGTCACGACCGGAACCCCGCTGGGCACGACCACCACGTGGTCTCGCCTCCTGAAGCCTAGCACCTTGAGGCATTGTACCTTTAGGCCTAGAAGTGCGACTCTTAACTTCTGGTTCACGCACCCCAACTCGTGGGTGGTACATGTCCCGGTTGTTCAACTCAACCTGCCTCCGATTATCTCTCTTCCTCCTATAGCAAAACTCAGCCAAGTGCCCATCCCGCTCACAATACTCACAATGGTACCTCACCACACTCTTGGTAGGCACTCTCTTGTTGGGTTGTGTGGCTCTAGCTTTCTTAGGAAGGGGATCACTAGAGATGTCTGGCAGTGTGTCAAGTGGGTTGCGAAGATGGTTCGATTTGACAATCCACACTTGCTTCTGTGGAGTGGTTTTGGGTGGCTCTTCAAACACACCATCTCTCACAGGAAACTCAGAGGGGTTGGTAGGTGGAGTGATCTTGGTAAGCTTGGGAGTTGTGGTGGGTTTCTCACTCTCGCTCAAACCACTGCACTCACCGATCTTACCAAACAAGCTATCGTCCTTCCCACCTATAACAAAGCCTACTCCCGTGCTGCCAGCCCTTTTGCATTGGCTAAGCATCATTCCCAACTGCGGCTCTCGGCAAGACACCCAGCTCAAGATGGACCGAAGGTATGTGTTTTCTTCCTCGGTACGCATCTTGTCGTGTCTGCACGACGCGATCTCAAGCTCCAAAGCCTCAAAGAGATCCGACTCTCTAGTGCTATCTGAGCTGACCTTCTCTAACACAGCGATCCTAGCATCCTTCTGTGCCAGCTCAGAACGCAAGCCTAAGTAAGACTTGCATGCACCAAGTAAGCTAGGCCTAGCCTTCAGCTCACTGACCTCTTCAAGTAGAGTGTCATACTTGTCCTAGAGAGTGACAAGATCAGACATGTGAATGGCGCAAGCATCACACTCCACCTCCTTGGTAACCACCACTTGTGCCTTAGCAAACTCTAGCTCATGAAGCGTGCTAAGGTACTTAGCCTTGAAATCGTTCCTCTCACAAGTGGCACGCTTGAGCAAAGCATCCTAACTAAGCAAGGTATCGTTCAGAGACTCAAGCTCGAGAGAGAGGGATTCGATGGTGGGTGATACCTCGGGTGTGTCAGAGTCGTAGTCGTAGTCGGGGCCATCCTTGCGCTTCCCGATCTTGCCTTCTTCAATCGCCATGGTGCAAAAGCCACTGTGCTTGGCGTCGGCGTAGAAGCAGAGGCCGTTGAGCTTGTCCTCAACCTTTCCCTTCAACTCATCGTCGCTCGAGGAAGAACCCCCGTCGGAGGAGGCATCGATGTCGCTGAGGGAGGCGAGGAAGGCTCGGTGCTTGGCCTTCACCTTGTCAATCACCTTCTTTGAGGATCTCCTGTTGTAGCCGCCCTTGGCCTTGTGCTTGTCCTCGAAGCGGTGCTCGCGCTTATCCTTGCGCTTGGTGAAGTCACCCGCAGCTTTCTTGGGGCAGTTTGCGATGAAGTGATCTCATCACCGCAACGGTAGCAACCCTTGGCCGCGCCACCACGTCGTCGGTTCAAACGGTTGTTGTGAAACCATGAGAACTTGTTGACACAAAAAGCATCAGATCCGTGAACACCTCGGGCTATTACCCAAAGCTCGATGTCGAGGGCGTGCCAGTCGATTTGACCAATCAATCGACAAGGATGATAACTATGACAAACTGAACGAGACGACGGCGATGCGCCCGGACGTCAAAGCTCAGATTGATAACGGATAACTAGAGCAGAGCTAGACGAGGCAAACAGCGATGCGCTCGGATTGCCAAAGCCTAGAGGTACTCCCACGCGGAACTAGCAAGGATTTTGACGGAGATCAAGGTGATGCAGCCCGTCGAAAGCTTGAAGAACTCGTTGATAGCTATGACTAATGCATAAAAGGGTAAATTGTGGTAAAAGTAGGATAAAAAGTAGAATTGGTTTGTTTTGAATTGGATTGATTCTTTTACAGCACCCCTGGGTACCCATTTATACTCCCGCATGGAGAGTTGTACATAGATACGACTCGTACCTTTCCTAACAAAAACTTCTAACTTTAAGGAAACTGACTCGCACAGGAGTCGGATCTAAAACAATAATATTTTCCTAAACAGATTCTACTATTATTAAGGGAATAAAATGACTCATGCAAGAGTCGGACTCAAACTACTATAATAATACTGGCATAAAATCACCAGTTCCCCTACATCTTTCTTTCGATGGAAACTTTCCATCGGCAGATCCCTCCAATCCGCGACTTCCTTCTTTGGCCACCGGTAATCTTCTGCTGACACCAAGCGCTAAGTCAACCTGTACTCATCGGCATCGGCATCGGCAATACTTCCCGATTGGCAATCGGCACATCTCCTCATCGGTAATCGGCAACAGCAACTTTACAGCCCAGGCGACTTGACTTCACCAATCAACCCTATCGGCAATCTTGCACTGATGACTCGTCTTCATTCTATCAGCAATCGCCAATCACTCTTCGTCCGTAATCAGCAATGTCCCCTTATCGGCAACAGCCAACCACATCATTCTGCTTCCATCGGCAACATCTTCCAGTCATCGGCAACAACCTTCAGCTTTCATCGGTAGAGTTCTCATCGGCGAGCTGACTTTTGTCTTTATCAAGTCCTTTTGCCTCCATCAGCGACAAGTCTATCTTCATCAGCAACATTCTTGCCTCTATCAGCAGTCTGACCGATAAATCCCGATGCCGATAAGGAACAGCAACCAGTTTCTTGCCGATCGGCACATTCCTTAGATTATACTGACACGTGCCAAAAAACGGTGTCAACACATGCCCCCCAGTTTCGGAGTATAAGATGCCTTATGCGCCGAAATTCCTTCTGCTGCTATCTCCTCATCCAAGACACCTGCCGATGCCCCCCAAGCGTACCAGTTGATATACCAGGGTTTATCAAATACTAGCCTCAAGCCAAAACGCCCAAAGTCATTGATTCTGGTCATGTCATCGGCAACATATTGATATTTACCGATGGATTCCCACCTTCACGCTTTGGCCTTCATCGCTTGCCTGAAGATTTCCCTCCTGAGGGATTATCATCGTGATATAGATCTTCTCGGTGTTCACGCTGAATCCTCCTCTTCTGAGTCTTCGTCAGACCCTTGGGACACCATCGGGGTAGCCTAGTCTTCCAGAAAGGCTGGTACTGCTTCTCATTGCTTGTATCTGCACCACCTCTTGTGTCTGGATCCCTGGAAAATTTTTCTTCTTCGGGTACCTTGGCATCTGCTGTTTCCTCAAGCTCTCCTTGACAAATACGTTCACCAAGCCTGTCGTGTGCACGGAGCTTGCCCCCAGTCGATCATGTGCCGACTTCTTCCCTTTGATCGGCGTGCGGCAGCCTGATGCCTGATTGCCAAAACGAAGCTTCTCTCCTAACCGATCGGCAAAGTAATACCCATTGCATTCAGGGCAGTCATCGGCAGTGGGTAACTTGATGCCTTCTTCCCAACAGTGAATAAAGAAGGGGCACCTCCAATGATCCTGATGCCGATGCCACTCTTGGCGCCTTTCATCCTCTGGCAACCGATATTGCTCCTCTCGTGACTGCCGATACTCTCGCCTTGGTTGCCTATGCGTGATTACAACGCCATATGGTGCGTGCCGATGAGGTTTCTTACTATCGCTTTCATTGACAACCCTCCTGTCCTTTCTCTCAACGGCAAACTTCTTCACATCATGTTCAGCTATTTGATGATCAAGATCCATCGATGCATTCTTCCTGGCAGCTTCCGATGTCAGCACTTTAATTTTTCCACTAGTTTCCACCATATTATTGGGAAACGGGTGCTGATTGATCTCCATCGGCTTCTGGTCTCTGGAATTTTTAAACTTAATCCACCTAGATTCAATTCCTGACTGCAACTGCTGCCTAAAAACTTTGCAGTTATTGGTATTGTGCGAAGTCGCATTGTGCCACTTGCAATACCTGATTTTCTTGAGCTCTTTGGCCGATGGGATTACCTGGTTGTGTGCCAGTTTAATCTTCCCTTCCTGGAGCAATAAGTCAAATATCCTATCGGCCTTGGTGATGTCGAAAGTTCATCTTTTAGCCTCTGTCTGATCGAACAGATAAGATATCGGCTTTTCGTTCTCCACCGATTCAACTAAACCGATACTTACTTCTTCATCCGAATCTGTCTTAGTTGAAGATACCTCTTCATCCCAATTTTCTCCAGGATCAAACACTTCGGTGTCTTGATCGGCAACCCTTTGCACAAGATGGCTCAAGCTTTCAAACTCTTGAGATGCATATTTGTCCCTGAGGTGCGGCAGTAATCCCTGGAGAGCCAAATCTGCCAATTGCCGATCATCAAGTACCAAACTATAGCACTTGTTCTTTACATCTCGCAGTCTTTGCACAAAGCTTTCTACCGATTCATCATTGTGCTGCCTCAAATTAACCAAATCGGTAAGCTTCTTCTCATTTGTACCAGCAAAGAAGTGTTTATGAAACTCTTCTTCTAGATCGGCCCAAGTGATCACAGAATTCAGAAGTAGCGAAATAAACCATGTAAATGCCGATCCAGATAACGATGATGAGAACAATCTTACCCTCAGCTCATCCCTGCTAGCTGCTTCCCCACATTGGATAATGAATCGGTTAATATGCTCCATTGTGGACATATTATCTCGACCAGAAAACTTGGTGAAATCTGGCACTTTGTACCGATTTGGAAAAGGGATTAAATCATAAGCTGGAGGGTATGGAGTCCGATAAGAATATGTATCAACCTTAGGCTCGATAACGAATTGCTCTTTTGCGACTTCGGCAATCCTATCGGCTAAATATGCATCCCGATTCTGCACACGTACTGGCTGAACATTGACTGGTTGAGCAGATCGATGCACGTCTTTATAGCTTTGCGGTAAACAAGCCGGGGCAATTGGCACATTTGCGGCACCAATCTGTTGAATATTATGCATCGGCTGATTGGTCGATGGGCGACTTTGAACATCCACCGGTTGAGTAGATTGATGTACTTCAGGTCCTGACGTCGAAGTGCTTGTAGTGATTGGCTCATGCGCAGTATCAGCCATCTGAGTACTATGCATCGGCGGAGATGCCGATGGGCAATTTTGCACACTCACTGGTTTGTGCTGTGGCATTATATTCATCGGTTTTTGTACCGACGTCCCATTGTGTGCATTCACTTGCGAGTATTGCAGTGTAGTACTTATCGGCTGATGTATCGATATTTCATTCTGAAGACTCGCCGAATGACACTGCGGAGCTCTTGCCACTTGGTGCCCAGGTTGCACAACCTGCTGCTGAATCGGTGATTGACTGATCCAACTTGCATTAGATGTCATCGGCATATGACTTACCGATGGCTGATAACCACCTGACTCTTGTAGCCCTTGTACCCTTGGATGATAGCCTTGATTTGTAGGTACCATAGGTTGAGCAGTCGTTGCCGATACAGGTTGATTGACAATCGGCATGCCTTGTTGCATCGGCCAAGAATTTGCCGATGGCTGATAACCATCTGATGCCTGTCGTCCTTGTGGTGCCAGGTAATCCATTGCCACCATGGGTTGACTTTCCACTGCTGATCCTTGTTGCATCGGCAAGTGGTTCGCCGATGGTTGAGCGTAAGGCACTCTGGGTATTGTCATTTGAAGATTCCCCGTCGGGGAATATGTAGCATAATGCATCACTGGAACCATCGGCTGTACAAGTGTTGCCGATGCCATAGGGATTGTCCACCCGGCATGGTGACCTTGGACTAATCTGGAATCAGTAGATGGACTTGGAGACATGCCGTATCCCCACCAGTTGGCAGAAGTTGGCTGATTCTGGATCACAGGTCCAAACAATGCTGAGGCCACCAGATTCGTATTTTGAGTGAAGTTTGCTGGGCTCAATCTTGGTGGCATGATCTCATTGGCAGATTGGTTCATAATTGGTGAAGACATCCTTGGAACCGCCGATGGGATTGTAACAGATGTC
Source organism: Microstegium vimineum (assembly GCA_022036555.1). Taxonomy (NCBI): domain Eukaryota; kingdom Viridiplantae; phylum Streptophyta; class Magnoliopsida; order Poales; family Poaceae; genus Microstegium; species Microstegium vimineum. The sequence continues at coordinate 42,130,876 of CM039123.1, forward strand.
GATCCGAGTTGACGACGCTCCAGACCAACATGATATGGTGCCTGTCCCTTGAAAGTTTGCTTGACAGCATTGTATACAGCATCGGACAGCACATTGGATTGGCTAATTAATACATTATCAAATGCAGAATTAACCATCTCTTGTATTTTACCAGGATCGGCGTCGAAAGTGATCTGCCGTGGCGACGGCGGATCTTACTTCTGGACTGCTTCGCCGATTCCGTTTAGGCTGAAGGATTTGAGATATAACTGCTTGTACTCCTCCATAGCCTGCTCCATAGCCTGTTTCTGATCATCTCTCAGATTGGCCTCAGATACTTTAATAACATTCCTCTGGTTGACATCGGCGTGATCAGCCATGCCGAATATGTAGATCTGTATAATCGTGTCCCACCGAGCATGCCAAAAGAGGTGTTGACAGAAAAAGCGTCAGATCCGTGAACACCTCGGGCTATTACCCAAAGCTCGATGTCGAGGGCGTGCCAGTCGATTTGACCAATCAATCGACAAGGATGATAACTATGACAAACTGAACGAGACGACGGCGATGCGCCCGGACGTCAAAGCTCAGATTGATAACGGATAACTAGAGCAGAGCTAGACGAGGCAAACAGCGATGCGCCCGGATTGCCAAAGCCTAGAGGTACTCCCACGCGGAACTAGCAAGGATTTTGACGGAGATCAAGGTGATGCAGCCCGTCGAAAGCTTGAAGAACTCGTTGATAGCTATGACTAATGCATAAAAGGGTAAATTGTGGTAAAAGTAGGATAAAAAGTAGAATTGGTTTGTTTTGAATTGGATTGATTCTTTTACAGCACCCCTGGGTACCCATTTATACTCCCGCATGGAGAGTTGTACATAGATACGACTCGTACCTTTCCTAACAAAAACTTCTAACTTTAAGGAAACTGACTCGCACAGGAGTCGGATCTAAAACAATAATATTTTCCTAAACAGATTCTACTATTATTAAGGGAATAAAATGACTCATGCAAGAGTCGGACTCAAACTACTATAATAATACTGGCATAAAATCACCAGTTCCCCTACATCTTTCTTTCGATGGAAACTTTCCATCGGCAGATCCCTCCAATCCGCGACTTCCTTCTTTGGCCACCGGTAATCTTCTGCTGACACCAAGCGCTAAGTCAACCTGTACTCATCGGCATCGGCATCGGCAATACTTCCCGATTGGCAATCGGCACATCTCCTCATCGGTAATCGGCAACAGCAACTTTACAGCCCAGGCGACTTGACTTCACCAATCAACCCTATCGGCAATCTTGCACTGATGACTCGTCTTCATTCTATCAGCAATCGCCAATCACTCTTCGTCCGTAATCAGCAATGTCCCCTTATCGGCAACAGCCAACCACATCATTCTGCTTCCATCGGCAGCATCTTCCAGTCATCGGCAACAACCTTCAGCTTTCATCGGTAGAGTTCTCATCGGCGAGCTGACTTTTGTCTTTATCAAGTCCTTTTTGCCTCCATCAGCGACAAGTCTGTCTTCATCAGCAACATTCTTGCCTCTATCGGCAGTCTGACCGATAATATCCCGATGCCGATAAGGAACAGCAACCAGTTTCTTGCCGATCGGCACATTCCTTAGATTATACTGACACGTGCCAAAAAACGGTGTCAACAGAACTTAGTGATGACCAAAGCCAGCTCATCATCCCCAAGCGCCTCCACTTGTTCCTCTGTCATAGAGATCAAAGACAAAGCGAACGAAGAGTGTGAAGGGTTAGAGGAAGAAGAAGACACACCGCCAGGGCTGGAAACCAACGCCATGGATGGGTTCGACGGGTTCTCAAGCTTGGCCCGGGTCTGGTGGTCAATCTCCGAGGACTTGAGCTTGCTGAACAGCTCGTCCACGGTCAGGGCATCATAGCCCGGTGACTCCTGAATGGCAGCCACCTTCATCTCCCACACCCTCCGATCAAGAGCATGCAAAAGCTTGATAGCCATCTCATGATCATCATAGGGCAAGTTGGCTCGATTAGCACGCATCTTGTTGACGATAGATTGGAAGCGAGTGAACATCCCGTCAATAGATTCGCCGGCCAACTGTACGAAGTTCTCGTACTCCCTACGGTATGTGTCGAAGAGTCTGGACTTAATCTGAGGATTACCCTCATGATATCGCACAAGTGTTTGCCAGATCTCTCGCGCCGTAGTGAGATTCGAGACTCGCTCAAACTCAGGAAGTGACAAACTCGAGAAGAGGATACTCCGTGCTCGACTGTTTGTGTTGTGTTGAGTGATTTGGAGTTGGTCAACACGAGCCGCAAGAACACGATAGCCCTCATTCTCACAGATCTCCCATATGTTTGAATCAACTCCTTGTAGATAGGCGGACATGCGCACCTTCCAGTAGGAGAAGTTTGTTCCATCGAAAAACGGAGGTTTGCCAACACTCCCCTCCATGTCGCCTTCGCGGATCAAGAACCGTTTAAGGTGGAATGATCCTTAACCAGCTCTGATACCAATTGAAGGACCGAGAACGACGACCAAAGGGGGGTGAATGGGAGCCTCAAATTTCTCTCAAAATATTCGGGCTCAACCTCCCCCGAGCAACGCTCGGGGGATTTAGATGAAATCAAAGAAATGAGAGCTCACCGACAATGGAGGAAAACTCACCGGAAACCCCAAAGACCAAGTTCTCAACCTCTATGGAAAAGAGGAAAGAACCTAGGCAAAACGGGCGAAAACAGCAAACCAACAGAGGCTCCGGACCAGTTCAGACTGGACCACCGGACCAATGATGAGTGGTCCGGTGGCTGGTCCGACGCTCTCACCAGCTGAGACCAAAACGAGCAGGGAGCACCCGACCTCCGGATGACCTGCTCCAGACTAGTCCGATGCCACCTCCGGACCAAGGAGAGTGGTCCGGTGCTCACCCTTCCCACTGCCGAAAACGAATAGTAAGTACCCAACCTCCAGACCAGACCGTCGGACGGCACCGTCGGACTATGCACTCTGGTCCGACGCGTGGCCGACTCCCTCAGCAGAACCACCAGACCAATTGTCAATGGTCCGGAGCTCAAAAGCTGAGTAGTCCGGAGCTAGGTCCAACGCCCTTCGCTGCTTGACACGGCTGAGGTCAAGACCACCGGACCACTTGCATAAATGTCATTCAGATCCCTGAACCTTATAGTTCCTTCATCTAAACTGTAGCCTCCTTGTATCCCTGATCCTTGTGGTGTACTCTACACTGACCCTGAACCATGTACTGAACCAGGGTCTGCTGCTCCAACTGAATCTGCTGAATGTGATAAATCACCACCATGCTGTGGTGTATTATCTCCTTGTGTTGACTGCTCCAAATTACTTCCTGCAGCAACACCTACATTATCCACTATTTCTGCTCCTATCTCCACAGGTACATCCCCTGTTCCACTTGATCCCCACAAGTTGATAGGAATTATGTTATCCTCTTGTACATTGAAAACTTCTGGGATCACATCAGTTGAGTCCCAATTCCATGACACCCCTTCCTCGAATATGGCATCTCTTCTCACTAATACCTTGTTACTCAAAGGATCATATAACCTATGTGCCTTTGAGCCTTCCTCAACACCTAGATAAACTGTTTTCTGACTTCTGTTAGCTAACTTCTTCAGGTGAGGAACAATTATCTTCATGTGAGCTAAACATCCAAAAGTTTTCAAATGTCCAAGATGTGGCCTTCTACCAACCCACATCTCATATGGTGTTTTCTCCAACACTGCTCTTGTAGGCAACCTATTCAGCAAATAGATAGCACGCCTAACTGCTTCTCCCCAGTATTTCCCTGGAATTTTCATACCCTTCATCATAGTTTTAGCCATCTCAACCACTATTCTATTTCTCCTCTCCACCACCCCATTTTGTTGTGGTGTGTATGGGGCAATGAGTTGCCTTCTGATCCCAGCAGCTTCACAAATCCCTGCAGAGGCTGCTGACAGAAACTCCCCCCCCCCCCGATCTAAACGAATGGTCTTAATTTTCTTCTCTACTGCATTCTCAACAGCTACATTGTACTTAGCTAATGCAGCAGTGGCTTGATCCTTACTAGTAAGCATATACACATGCATGAACCTAGTATGATCATCAACAAAAAGTATGAAATACTTGTTACCAGCTATAGTAGATGGAGTAATTGGACCACAGAGATCAACATGAATCAACTCCAATGCTTGTTGAGCTCTGAAACTAGTTGCATTTGGAAATGGTTGGCGTGTTTGCTTTCCTACCAAACATGGATGACACAGCTTATTAGGATGACTAATTACTGGTACTCCACCCACCATCTCCTTCTCTCCAACCATCTTCAGTGTTCTAAAGTTGACATGGCCTGCCAAAGCCACTCTGGCTCCTCCACACTACCCATCAAGCACTTTGACCCCACAGACTACTCAACATGGTACAGTCTGTTCGAGGATGTCTGTACTTTCAACAGCAGCCTCTTGGGTTTTTTCTCGAACACCTCTAGGACCTCCTCGTCCATCTCCACCTTGCAACCAATTTCAGTGAGTTGACCGAGGCTCACCAAGTTACTCTTGAGCTTGGGAATATAGTAGACATCTCGGAGCAGCCACTGTTCTCCATCTCTGCATCTAAAACGAATTGAGCCCTTTCCCTCAATCAGCACATATGAGCCATCTCCAAACTTCACCTTGCCAGTGACTCCCTCATCTAGCTCCACAAATTTCTCGGGATCCCCGGTCATGTGATTGCTCGCTTCGTTGTCCAGGTACCAACTATTGTCGGTGGATTCCCCTCCACCAGTTAAATGTAACTCCGGCACCACCTTCTCCTCTGTTAGACTTACAGTAGTCCACTTTCCCCCTTGACAGACATGGTTCTTCTTCCTGGACACCGGCTTCGACACTAGATCAAGCTCTTCTTCTACAATGGCAAGCATCAATCCCAGAGCTGGCTCTATATCCGCATGCGCATGATGCGCTGCTTCTTCGTTCTTCTCTCCGCATGGGCAACGGTTGGCATAATGGCCATACTGTTTGCACTTGAAGTACTGAATATGACTCTTATCTTTCTTGCCACCTGCCCCTCCTGCGTTGTCACGACCTTGACCATGGCCGCGACCCCTGCCTTGGCTTCTACCTCGGCCTCGGCCTCTACCGCGTCCAGCCTCCGATGACTTCCCTCTTCCCGATGAGTCACCGCCGGCTTTCTTTTGTCTCTCCTCCCACTCTGACTGAGTGAGCAGCAACTGCTTGTCCTCTGTCAGAGGTTTACCAGCTCCCCGCCGAATCCTCTCTTCGAAGGCTTTCAGACGCCCAACCGCCTCCTCGAACACCAAAGTTTTGAGATCATAGAACTGCTCGATCCCAGCGATGACATGGATGAACTTCTCCGGTACTATATCAAACAACTTCTTCACCAGCGCCGCGTCATCCAGTGTCCCGCCCAAATTGTTGTACCGTACTGACATACCCATCAATTTTCCAGCATAAGAGTCGATCGGCTTGTCCTCCTTCATTTTCAAAGCATCGAATTCTCTCTTGAGCGTCTGCAATCGTGCATCTCTCACACGATCTGCACCGACGAATCTTGACTTCAAGCACTCCCACACTTCCCTGCCTGTTTCTCTTCTTTGCCACCTGCATAAGAAGATCATCGGGCAGGCACTGCAACAAGTGCGCTCGCGCCGTCTTGTCCTTGCCAGACTTCTCTGCTGACAACGTCGTCGACGTCCCCTCCGGCGGTTCCACCACCTCCCAGACGCCTTGGTCCTCCATGATGGCCTGGACTCGGATGCTCCAGCTCATGTAGTTGGACGACATCAATTGCGGGTAGTTGTACCGCCCGCGATCTCCATGGCCGCCGTCGCCTGCACCTCCGCTTCCCGATCCTCTCTCCGACATCACGAACAACCCAAATCGACGCACGCAACACAACGCTCTGGCTTGTGATCGGCTCAGATACCACGTGTAGAACCAAGATCAATCACAAGAACCAGATATCACAGTGGCTAAATCACAGGAACACTCAAGAACACACAGGGTTTGGACCCTGACCCCCAAACGCAGAGGTCAGAGCTATTTTTCTCATATGTGGAATAGCAGTTCTGAAATAGAGGTTACAGATATGTGCTGCACACCGCAAGCACTAATAACCACTCGCAACAAACTAATGAAAGCAAGGTTCACATATTTAACTCGACGCCTAACACACACGGATACAACCCCGTCCCTCCTGGACGTGCACGACATCGCCCACACACGCGTGAGCACAAACACCAACCGCTGTCCACGTTCCAGCTGAAGCTAATTTGAATTATGCGTTTCCACTTCGCCTTGAGTCCAGCTGACTGCTCCAAACAGCGATTACACCAACAGACCACTCCACGACGACTAGGAGCACGTAGAGCGCGCGGGAGCTGAGCCTCGTGGAGACCTCGTCGGCCAGGAGCTTGAGGAGGGACTTGATCACGTCGTCAACCTCGACGCAGGCGGTCCAGTCTCCGGCGGCGGCATTGGAGTTGGAGATCTTGGTTACGATGTCCATGGCGTGGAGCCTCGCCTCGGCGCTGCCGCGCTGGAGCAGTGCCATCACGGGCCTCATGCACTCGGGCGCGAGGAGGAGCGCCACCGACGCCGCGTCCGCGAGCGGGAGGACGGCGAGCACCGCGGCGGCCTCCTCGCACGCCGTGAACGCGGAGAAGTCGGCGCCGGCGCCGCTCTCCGCGAGCGCCTGCGCCATGACCCGGGCGACCGCCTGGATCCCGCCTGAGGACACGAACTCGCATTGCATGGCCACGTCGCCGGCCATACAGGCCCGCATGCGCTTGAGCGCCGTCACCTTGAACGGCGTCTCCTCGAGGCCGGCCAGCGCCGAACGCAGCCAGCTCCGCCTCCAGGATCGGTGCGTTTAGTTTTCTTTCTGACGCACGGGTGAACACGACGGCATGAAATCATTGATTTTTTAATTGCAAAAAGAACGGCGTCGGTTATTTGCCTAAATATTTTCTTTCCTTTTTCTTGTTTTTCTTTACTTCTGTCGTATTTTCTTTCCTTTTATCGTATTATCTTTCCTTCCGTCGTATTTTTTTTCTTCTGTCCGGCAAATCATACAGTGAAAGGGGGCGCGGACCGAAAGAAAAAGGTTGCACGAAACCACATTTCCTCTTTGTTTTTTATAGTTGTATAGGAGATAGGAGATTTGGTGTTCCATGATGAAGTAAATTAAGCGTATTATGCGAACCCAATGTCAGAGTTCTGAACTGACTGCATTAATATTTTGTGTTGTGGCTCTGTTCGCTTGTCAAAATCAATCCTACTTTTTAGTCATAAAACTTTTTTTTTTCTCGCACAACAAATTAGACCTACAAATCACCTACAGCCCCAATAAGTTCTGCCGAACATGCTTGGGCCAAATGATCAACAAAGTGAAACCGGCTGCTTTGTTCAGCAAAAACACGTGCGGGTCACCAAGCGAAGCAAGAATTCCTAGGGACTTCGGGGCTGACAAAGGAAGCAAAATCAGATAATTACCTTGCCTACAAGTCTATATGGGGAGATCCAATGAAAAAAAATATTTTTCTATTTGAAGAACGAGTTTGAAAACGTATTCAGTTGTGGAAGGTAAAGCTTTTCAGCCTGTTCGCTTGGCTTTTAAGCCAGCTTAAATCTAGCCAGAACAGTATTTTTCTCTCACAAGAAATCAGTCAGCAGTGTATAATCCTGCCAGAACAGTGTATAATCCTACCAAACGAATAGGCCGTTTGTCACGGGCGGGAAAAAACCCACATCAAGTCAACACAACTATAAGTAGGTTTTGGTTTTGGAATCTAAAAAGTCTATTTAACCCCCTTACATATCTTGTATGATGTACTTCACATTCTCAACTATAAAACGAGGTACTTTACCCTGAACTTTCCAAAATCAGTCAAATTACCTTCTCGGATAGTTTTGGACGGTAGTTTTGCTAAAATAACTATGGTTTTTTATTTTTCCTTTTTATTCGTTTTCTCTATCTTTAAAAAAACATAGTAAATCATAAAATAAAAAAAATCCAATTGTGTTGGACTCCACATGAGTAGATATACATAGTGGGCATATAATATGGTATGTTTTAGTATAAAGTTTTTGTTGTAGCTTTATATTAATTGAAAAAATCTAATTTTGTTTGTAATTAATTAGAATAATTCGTAGCCGCACCTTGTATGGTCCATTTTTGGTTAAATTTTTATGGTGATCTAATTATTGTATGCTTAAACTATAGTAAAAACTTCATACTCATTGGACCATGTATAACTTATTTATAGATAAATAATAGATTTAACAAGCATGAAATTAGATTTTTCTATGTTAAAGTTATGCTTTATTTATAACTAAGTTCTATATGGTCTAATGAGTATGAATTTTTTACTATAGTTCAAGCATACAATAATTAGCTCACCATAAAAATTTAACCACAATTGGACCATAGAAGATGCGGCTATGAATTATTTCAACTAATTATAGACGAAATTAGAATTTTCAAATAGTCTATAACTACAACAAAAATTTTGTACTAAAACATACATTATTATATGTCCATTGTGTAGATCTACTCACGTGGAGTCCAATAAAATTTAATTTTCCATTTTATGATTTTTCCTTGATTTACTATGATTTGTTCAAACATTTAGCTAGAAACAAATAAAAAAGATAAAGATAAAACTACTGTTACTATAGCAAAACCACCATCCAAAACGGCCTGAGGGGATAATTTAATCGGTTTTGGAAAGTTCAGGGGTAGAATACCTGGTTTTATAGTTAAAGGTTTGAAGTAGACCACACTAGATAGGTGATGGGGTTAAGTAGAGTTTTTCTATTTTGTAAACGTATTCAGGTGTGGAAGGAAACACTTTGTCAAGGGCGGAAAAAACCTAGATCAAATCAACACAACTATCTGCCACCGCTATTAATAGCATAATTCAAAACCTAACCTATTAGACGTTTTGCATTGTGGATGACTGGACAAACAAATCATGGGCAAATGGCATAAGAACAAATGCCCAACTAACGATGGCCAACATTGTTGTAGGCGAAAATAAGTAATTTCTTCTTTCTTTCAGGTGTCTTTCCTTCCTTTCTTTCTGCCAACGAAGAATGGGAAAGACTGATCGAAAAATTAATCTCGCTAGTCCTTTCATCATGATCAGATCTAACCATAACAAAACGGAGAAGAGACCGTAGAAAATTATCCTAAAACGGTGACATGATCTCCGCTTTGATACTTTCGTCTATAAATAAAAGTCTCCATGGCATCATGTCGATAAAGATTCCGACACCGAGGTTGTCGTTACTACCGGATACACGGGCTTTGCCGAGTGCTAGGGGCACTCGGCAAACCCTGTTTTCAACTCGGCAAACGCTTTGTCGGGAGCTGCTCTCGGCAAAGAGCACTCGGCAAAGAAACTATCGGCAAAGGTTCTTTGCCGAGAGCCTGACTCGGCAAAGATTGAAAAAAAAACACAAAAATAATAATAATTGGGGGAGGCCACCACCAGCCGATCTCAGTTTTACAACATTTTTCATAGCACTGTCTCCGGCGGGATGTCTCCGGCGGGATTCGAACCCAAGACCCCTCCCTCGCGTGTCCCCTCCACTAACCACTACACCACACTATCACTTGTGACTATATTCCATTTTAATTCTTGCTAAACCGAATGTAAATTGCTTGCTTGAGACCCTAAACGAATTCAAATGAAAAAGTTGTAAACTATAAAGTTTCATAACTTTTCGAGATCTACAGTTTTTATTTAGAAAGTTTTTCCATCCAAGGTCATTTACAAAATTTGAATTTCAAATTCTTAAAATTCAAACGCAATTTTGATGACAACATAATTTCAAATAAAAAAGTTGACAACTACAATATTTCATAACTTTTCGAGATCTACAAAGTTTATTTTAATTGTTTTTCCATCCGAGGTCGTTTGAAAAATTCAATTTTTAAAATTTTGAAATTCAAACGCAACTTTGCATTAAAATATTAATTCAAATAAAAAAATTCAACAACAAAGTTTCATAACTTCTCGAGATCTACAAAGTTTATTTTGGTTGTTTGGCCATATGTTCATCCGACATGATCGTTCTAATATTATTCATAAATCACATGTCTCTCTCGTAGTTTCGTAAACTACGATAGAGATTCACTATGTCATATGAAGAAATAAGCAAAACAAACTTTGTACATCTTGATGAGTTAAACAACTTTGTAGTTCAAAGTTTTTTCATTTGAATTAATTTACTGTTTCAAAATGTATTTTGAAAATTTCTTTGCCGAGTGTAAAAAAAACACTCGGCAAAGATTTCTTTGCCAAGCGTTTTTTTTACTCTCTCTCGGCAAAGAAATCTTTGCCGAGCCCCCGAAATAAAACGCTCGGCATATTTTGATTTTCCGGTAGTGGGTCCTTATCTTCAAATGAGCTGCCATGTAGAAACGATTTTACCTTTGCATTTCACTGGAGATGAGGAGATAAAATTCCAATAATTTGGCATAGAGAGACACTAAGAGCAACTCCAGCCCAAGTCCTTACTTGTGACCCTACTCTAAATTTTAGGAGTTTGGATAAAATTTCAACTCCAATGAAACGCCTACTTGGACCCTCATTTTACATGTCCCCTCAAATTTTAATCTCAGATCCCTACGCCTAGGAGACCCCTATCCGGTGGGCCCACCCCACTTTTCCCCACCCGGCCGATTCATCACGCGCGCCAGCCGCCTCCCGCTCGCGACCGCGCCGTGCCGGCAACGATGCCATCCAGCACTTTAGGGGTTGCCGCCCCGCCTGCGAAGCACCTCCCTGGGCGGACTGACAACCAGATCAAGAATTTCTGGAACACCCACCTGAAGAAGTTGATCCAGATGGGCTTCGACCCGACGACGCACCGCCCAAGAGCCGACTTCTTTGCTGCTCTGCCTCAACTCATTGCTCTGGCCAACCTCTGCCAGCTCGTGGAGCAGCGGCCATGGGACGACCAATCTACCAGGATACAGGTTGAGGTGGTCTAGGCTGCAAAGCTCCAGTGCCTCCAGAACCTGCTCCAGTCTGCAGCATCCATTGCCACCAGTCCCAGCTCCAGCAGCATCAACACCAACACCATCCCTAGTGATCTGGAGAAATTCGGCCTCCTCAGTCCTCCACATCTGTCTTCCTTGTCTACTTTGCCTTCTCCAAGTTTCCTGGTGGCCAAGACATAGTAGCTGGTCAACTGCCTGACATCCAAATTCCTAGTTCTTTCTTTGAACCACCCACCAGCAACGATGCCATCCAGCACTCAGACTTCACTCTGATGTATATTCAATGAATTCAACATGTATTTCCAGTTCCTCTATACTGAATGGCTTGTTTCATTTCTACTGAATGACTTCAGTATTTCCAGTTCCTCTGTATTGCTTTGTCACTGTGTTGCTATGAAGAATCTAAAATATTCAGTTGTGTCAATTGGAACAAGTGTGCCCAGGCTGAACTCTAGTTCATTAGCTCTGTCTGTCTACTATTTTTAGGCTGTGTATTTTTCTCTCTATGTGACTGTGTTTTTTTCTCTCAGTATTAGCCATTTTGTGTATGAGCTGATGCTTGTTAAACAGGATTGCACTGGTCAAGAACCATTAGCATGATACAAAACTGGAGTGTACCTAGCTACACCACTACTGAACTGACAATTAGAAGGGCTGTCTTGTATTGAGGCATTATACAACTGTACTGTCTTGTACAGTACACATTATACAACTGTACTTCTATTGAGGCATTGAGGCACATAATTAATTTATCTTGGGTACATAATTAATTTACTTAAGAGGGCTGTTTGTCACTTGCATTGAGGCATTGAGGCATTTCAGGAGGGCTGTTTGTCACTTCTGTCTTCAGTCTGAATAGAGTTGAGTTCAATTAGTACAAATTATGTTACAGAGGCCTGCTTTACTTCTGTCTTCAGTCCATCGATGCAAAGACACATTTATCTCCACAGACTGAAGATATGTGATGATATGATGTATGTTTCCCTCTAACACAGGACATAAGAAAGTATATTCTTCAGAGTTCTACAAGCTCTGAATTTACCTCCAAGAAGGCTGAGGAGACACAAGAAGGCCTGATGTATGTGTGCACATCCTGCCTTCTATTCAGAAAAAAGAAATAAAGGATCAGAATAGGAAGGAAAAGGTTGGAGGAATTAAGGGCATGTATTGATCTTTTATGTACATGTACAGGATCAGAATAGGATCAGACCAATTGTTACTTTGATCTTTCTTTTTTTTGGTTCCAAGTACAAATGGTTACATTTCCTTGCAGACTGCATTTCAGAGGACTGAAGTGAACTGAAGAATTGAATGAATCCATTTGGTTCTGAACTGTTATGCAATTCAGAAAAAAAAAGATGTTTGAAAAAAAAGAACTGCATTTCAAATGGTTACATTTCAGCCTGCATTTCATGATTGTAATTCAGAAGAAAAAAAAGATGAACTGAAGAACTGAACTGAACTCTGATAGCCTGCATTTCATTTCAACTAGTGCTAGTACTCTGATTGCACTGAACTCAGACTTAAACTCAGAAAAGCAGTCATTCAAGTGTACACAAGAAAAGCATTCCTGTCTGAAAAGATAAAGCCGAAAACTCAGACTTGAAGCCAAGGCTCATGTGTCTGGCTCTAGAGTAAAACTCAAGGGACATGTAGTTCAGAGTTAGAGCTGGTTTTTGCCCTTCTTCAAGTTTGACAAACTATTTTGATTTTTTTATTGCACATTCATGTCTGAAAGTTAGCTCCTCATCTGTGAAATCCTTGTCTGAAAGTTAGCTTCGGCATCTCTCAGCATGTACATGCCAAAAAAAAACTAGAGATAAGTACATCTGAGTTTTATCCGAACAAGAAAGTGCCTGCTGTCATTGCCATTAGCCCATTAGCCCATTAGAGATGAATTAATCACTACTGTACCCAAAGGTTGTACCTGTAACTAGAGATGTACTAGTAACTCTAGTTTTTTTTTGCTGTACCTGCTGTCCTTCAGAACTAAAAAAAACTCTCGCTCTCCCTGTCTCATGTAACATTTACAGAATATTTTCAACAGAGAACTTGCTTGTTCAGAAAGTTCAGACATTCAGATCAGACATTCAGTTCTGAAAATAACCATCAGTGTTTGAGCTGTTCCAATCTAGCAAATTTTGCACCAAAAGGATGGCACCACATTTGATATGGGACACTGCAGAATCTGTGATCCTGTACTGACATCCTGAAATTGGAAGTATTTATTTACAAAAAATAAATACAGGAAGAATCTTGCAAATAAATATTGTGATCCTGTACTTCATTTCCACAAAGCTACAAGGTGCATCCTTTCGTTTGCAGATTACAACAGTCATGTCAGTGTATGATCAGAACAACTCTTCTGAAGAGATGCAACCCATGGATCTGACTGACTCTCAACTTCAAGCCTTGCGGACAATCACGTGGCGCTCTCTCTTGTACTCCACCTCATCTCTTTGATGCATGATCAGAAGGGCTCTTCTGACCTGAAATAAAGTTTGAAGATATTATTAGAAAATTGAGCGGTTCTAACAAAAAAATAATTATTATTTCAGGTACAAGATATGACAGATTCCTATAATGGATTCATTCATTCCCATCCTACTTAGTTCATCAATCAGCCGTCGCTCAGATATGTGGCTTCCAATGCCCATTCTTCTCTTTATTTGCGCTTCCGCTTGCTGTCAGAACAAAATACAAGGCATTCAGAAAAGGCTAGGTTCAAGAGCTGAATTTTGAATTCTGGGCTGCAAAGACTAACCTTGATTTCATTTGCAATCTCCGGTGACAGGTTCAAATGCTCGTTGATTCCAGATCTTGCAGCATCTACAGTGGAGACATTGAACAGTCTAAATGCCTCTTCAACATGCTCTGAAAAGACTAATTGATGTTTAAACAGCAATCCCAAAAGAAATTCAGCAGGTAGGCACACTACACTCGTGTGGAAAACAAAAAAAGGTAGGCACACTAGAGCTCCTGAAGGGTATCCCGGTCGTGTTTCTTTTGAGCAATACTATAATAGTATAATTTGCTCAGGCGGCTTCACTGTATGAATTCCAGTGAGTAATTCCTTGTAACGGTGATTGGAACGGGAGTACTCGAACACAACGAGGGAGAAAGGCACCTGTGGTGCTGCAGCTGCGGAGGTGAGAACGAGCCCCCTTCCCCCGCTCGCCACCAGCCTGCCCGGCGACGAAGCGGAGGCCGCCGCGCTGTTGAGCTTGCCGCGCCTCTTGCGCTCGGCCACAGACTTGAACTCGGCCGCTGATGGAAGGCAAGGACGGCAGGGGAGGAGGGCGCGAGGACAGCGGGCGGGGAGCCGGAGCGGGCGGCGCGGTCGGGGCGTCGGGGCGCGGGCGGGGAGCCAGAACAGGGGTGGATAGGGTGTTGGGCTGAAGTTTGATGTAATTTTGGGTCCCTATTTTTTGCAGGCCGGGATGCAAATGAAAAAAAGGGCCTAATTTGTATGTTGGGCTGGAGTTACTCTAACCCTAATAACTTAATCTACTAAGAAAAACTTGATACCCACTCTTGATCCTCCGTCGAGATCTTTACCATATCCTTCGAAACCATATTAATTTTTTTTTTATATATATATATATATAACGGTGGCGGGATATCGTACCGCTAGCTAATCTGTCAATGATGTCGCGTTAGCTCCAGCTTATGGTTGGGTCTGAAACCAACCACCTCTTGATTGAGCACGAGCAGCACAAGAAGGTAGCTTATCTTTGTAACATCACCTCATACAGCGACGCGCGCTTGGTCAGTTGATGAATTGAAATATATAGGGCAGATATATAGATAGTCTACATTCAGTTGATTAATTGTGTCCACGATTTGTGCATTATGATGGTGGTTGACTCAGAAATAGTAGTAGAGTTGATGATGAGGTTGGCGGTGTTTCTGCGTCATTGGAGTAATTTATGTACACGCGCCTAATAAATACTATTCCATGCCGATTTGCTTCCAATTGATCGTTTTGGCGGTGTTTGCGTTCTGGCAATGGTTGGGATCTTATAAACGCACGCACACTTACTCATCTCTACAAATGTACACACATCCTACTCTATAAATGCGCCTCTGATTGCTCTTGTATGAAGTAGCTAGAGAGAAGAAACGAAAAATCAATGAGTTCCGAGATAGTGCAAGTGGTAGAGTCGTCCTTCGTAGTGCCGAGCACCCCAACACCGGGGAATGGCCTGTGGGTCTCTTCCCTGGATGTCGCGAAAGCAAACGGAGGCCACACGCCACTGGTCTACTTCTACCGCCGCTCCAACGACGACGACGGCAACTTCTTGGATCTGAGCAGGCTCAAGGAGTCTATGGCCAAGGCCTTGGTGGCCTTCTACCCCCTCGCAGGGCGTGCTAGCGTGGACAACAATGGCAGGACGGAGATCAAGTGCAACAGCGAGGGGGCTCTCTTTGTTGTCGCTCGCTCCCAACTTTCGATTGATGACATGATGCCGTTTCCAGAGCTAAGGAGATCGATGATGTCGTTTGTTCCTCGCGTGGAGCCTTCGTCCGTATTGTTAGCTGTACAGGTAATTAATATTGTTCATTGTATTTTTGAAAATTATATATAAAATCTCGTACTTACAATGCAATAATTCATTCCCCTTCCAGGTGACTTTTATGAAGTGTGGAGTGGTGGTGTTAGGGACCGCCTTTCACCACTTGGCCGTCGATGTCACGGGCGATTTCCATTTCATGCAAACATGGTCAGCCTTCTCCAGGGACGGTGATGGCGCTGTTGTTGAGCTCCCTTGCCACGACCGCACCCTCCTCCGCGCGAGGTCCCTTACTATCGTCCACCCCGATACACTCTTGTATTATATAGCCCTGAGATGATAAAAACACCGCCTCGGAGCCATCCGGAGCGGCCATCACTGTCAGCACCTTTGTCATATCCAACGACCAGCTCGCCTCCCTCAAGCGCATCTGTGGTGGCACAAGCACATTCCGCGCAGTCAGCGCCCTCGTGTGGCAATGTGTTTGTGCCGCTTGGCGTCTGCCGACGGATGCTCAAGCGCGCATCTCCTTCTCAGTAAACGCCCGTCACCGTGGCACCATGATCCCAGTTCACTACATGGGCAATCACTACTACAAAACTCTTTACAGCAGCGGCCAAAACAGATTTACCGCAACGGGCAGCAGCGTCCGCTTGCGCTACCACGCTACGGTAAAAAAACGGTTAACCGCAGCGGGCGGAAGTGGCCGCTGGGTATATCGATTTACCACAGCGGGCAACATAAGGTGCCCGCTGCGGTTAACAACCATTAACCGCAGTGGACGCCTTGTGTTGCCCGCTGCGGTAAATCGATATACCGCAGCGGCAACCTTACACCGTCCGCTGCGGTTAAGTGTGGTTAACTGTAGCGGGCATTTAAGTTGCCCGCTTCGGTAAATAGTTTTTAAAATAAAAAATAAAAAACAGAATTCAAATAATTCCTAGAATTTGAATTCAAAACATTTCCAGATTCTAGATTTCATATATATGCAGCAAACATTTAAATGTAAACCATCCCAAGCATTGCACATGACATAATACACAGTTTTCAACATCCATATACACATCCATCAAACCAACAAGCCTTTTGAGTTACATTTACAAAATCCTCTAAAAAAAGTCCACGGGTCATTTGTAATCACTTGGGCGCATGTTGACACTTCTTAGCGTCGCACCAAAAAAATAGAGAT
>CM039123.1:42747697-42917555 GCA_022036555.1 Microstegium vimineum
CGCTGCCCTCGCGTGCCTGGGATGCTTCGAGTGCTGCTCAGAGTTGTGCTGCGGCGGGCCGAACTGAGCCAGACTCACAGGAGCAAGTCGGTGGTGTGATTGTGTTGTATAGTAATGTAAATACTTCCATTAATTAATGTATAGAATAGGCATCACGTGTTTATCTAACTTGACTTGATCAAGAAAAGCATCTGTTCTTCGTACGTACATCTTTCAAGAGTGAACTATATGTAAGTTTATGCAGCGGCAATGTAATTCTAATCACTGTATTAAGAGACAGAAGATGGTTTAATCCCAGAACAGGTGGGCAAAAGTAACATAAACTATGTACACGATGGTTTAATCCCAGAACAGGTGGGCAAAAGTAACATAAATTATGTACACGTTCTTTCCACTTTCATTAGCTTTATGCTATTCTTCAGATGCTTTGGGTGAGAACTACACATCATCGTCCTTCTCTGTTCTTTTGATTTCGACATCAGTCTCAACCACGGCAGTTTTACCTTCCTCGCCACTATCTTGCACCTTCTGTTCGACTTCAACCTCAGCGTTGACTTCAACAGGTATGCCATCCACAACATTCTTAGTGATGTGCTCCTCAACATCAACTTCAGGTTCTTTCTTGTCCCCTGGCTTCAGCGAGATATGGTGGAACTTCTCCTGAATCTTCCCAACGCCTTTCTCGACACCTTTCTCCACAGGTCCAATCGCTTGCGAGATTGTAAGGGCAACATCCTTGACAACCTGAAGAAGTAGTCAGTGGTATTATGTTAAACTCGAACAATTCTGAATTCAAGTGTCAAGCTATTAAAAATTTGAAATCCAGAAGCCATCGGTTTACATGTTGGCCGCCGCCGAGGACAACATCCTGCACGCTCTCCTTGATGCTTGTTCCTGGAGCTTCAACATGGGTTTCCTGCTGCTCAATGGTAGTTGGTGCACCGCTTGTATCATCGGTGACATCTAACTTCATCTCCATTTTACTTTCCTCACATATGGCTTCCCCATGATCAGGTACAGGGATGCGCTGGTGCGGCTCCACAGTGAAGACATAGGCGTGCGTTGTAGCTGCGATAGCCATCTACCAGAAAGGGATTAGAGTTTTACCACCAAGTATCGAGGAAGAGACGGTTCGCCAGGAGGTCACAAGATTACCTCAATGCAAATGAGGAAGTCCTGTAGTGCGTTCTGCACTTTTCCCTCTTTGGGCAGGAGTCCAGTTTGGCAAATGATTGCAATGCCCACTCCTTGCCACCAAGTGGCAAACACAATGGCCTTAAAGCTTATGAACTTGACTAGTGGCCTTATTGCCTGTAGTTTTTCATGTGTTGCATTGTAAAATTTTACAAGACAATACAATGCCCATGTTTGGCTGAAATTTATGACAACTGTAATATAAGGATATCTGCATATAAAAGCTTGACCTGTTAGAAACAACATAAAATAGTGAAACATAATTATTTGTGAACAGAAAGAAGTAAAATACTGAAGAGTTTTTTAATATATATATTTTAGTAGAAGATAGAAAGAAGTTTATGGGTCTGATGCAATAAAAAACTAAATTTGGGTCTCCCCCATCAAGCTCAGATGTTTTACTAATTTCGATAACAAAAAAAGTGAAAAAGACAGTTACCCGTAGTTCCACTTGAATTCACCATCTCCATAGTCTCCAAAAGGTTCCAAGATCAATGTCAATAAAGCACATACTGTCTTCAAGATCATCTGCAATTTTATAAAACAAAACTATGGCATGTCATTATCTGCTAGTGTTGGGTGAGGGAACATATTCTCATTATAAAGTAGCTCACATATTGCACAAGACCGAATTTTATAATCGTGTACAAGCTCTCTCCTAGAGCATTAGGGTCACAAAAGAAACTGTACACTCTGCTTTGGTTATGAGGTTGTGTTTTGTCTTGACTCTCTATCAACTGCTCGGTCAGCTCGTCCCTTCTTCTGTTCTCAAGCAAATGGAACACTTGTCGTTCCCCGCCTGAATCGTAATGTAACAACAAATGAATGCAACTGATAATCCAGAGAGCTGACAGAGTGGGAGCATAAATATGTAGCTGATCATCGCAAGGTTACAATGATTCCTCTAGAGAACGAAAAAATTACAACATTCTGATGAAGACTACTATGCTGTTTTACCAAGGCAAGCGACCAGGTATCGTCCAAAGGCGTACAGAGCAAAGGCTTCATAACAATTCCGCAATATATCACAAGCCAGAGAGAGCTTTGAATTCTGAAAAGAATAAAAAACTGGAATGGGATATCAATTCATGTCAGTACCTTTGCATTATAAGGAAAATTAAAGGAGACCCTAAATCAAAGCATCACAGCTGCTCTGAAAGGACTAATCTTCATGTCCAATCGTCCACACTAGTACTTGAAGCCAGTTAATCAAACACCATTCGACCATTCATGTGTTGTTTGTGAAGCAGTGAAGAACTACACTGACATTTTCTTAAGATGGTCCTCTATTGATGCAAAATGATGGCTACTTCTAATAATAGCATTTCTCTGCCTCGACTGGGCATCATAATAGTCGGAGCTAGTGCTTACAGATTCGGAGGCATAAACAGGCACCATGAACAGCACAGCTATGATCCACTTCTGCTCCTGCAGGATTTCAGCAGGAGAGTACAAATGTTCAGCACGGGATAACAACAACAAAAAATCCATAAACATCAGTTACACACCCGGGGATCACCACAACTTCTCATGGAATGTAATGTGGCGTAAAACTAAAAACATCAGTTACTTACGGCTGGATCGTTGTACGATCTTAGGTGCTGCAGGATGAGCCAGAGCGAAATGAGGAGCGCCACGAGCGCAAACGCGGCGCCAGTGAGCACCGCGGGCCCGTGGATGTTCCCGTACAGCTCCCGGAAGGTAGTGGAGGATCCATCGGATGCCATCACTTCATTCCACATCGAATCCAAGCCTCGCTGCAGCAAGCAACGACTTCTCTTGGCTGCAGCACAGACGGCACAGGGGATGGGAAGTGAGGACCTGAGCAGAGCAGCGACACTCGCGGAAGAAGTTGTTGGAGGAGAAAAACAATCGGCTGCAGATGGAGTACTCCGCCGCGCCGCAAATGAACTGAATCCGCGACGAGCTGGACGGGTTGGATGCCCGCACCAAAAATAATAATAATAATAATAAATCTGCAGAAGGAGACGAACAAGGCATCTACGGAATCCTTACCAACGGCGGTGGGAAAAGAGGAACCAATCGGAGCTGGGGCGGAGATCTCCAGTCCACCACCACTGCAGTCTGCAGGGATGGAGGAGGACACGACGGCGGCGAGAAGGAAGGAGTGAAGGACGCCTGGCTCGGGATGGACGCGTGGAGAACTCCGCGCGCGGGACAGTGACCACAGGCCGGAAAAATGGTCGGATCGGATACGTCGAGAGCTGACCACTTCGTTTCGCATCGTAATCGCAACTCTGCTGTTTAGAGCACGGCAAATAATAGGGTGGCTCCTAAGATTTGTTTGACCCTTCTGTCCAGCCCTACAGAATAGTTACCTCATTATTATTAATATATAACTTATTGTTTCTCTTAATTTTGTTATTCCTACTATCTAAGAGCATCTCCAACAATTCTTCAAATCCAATTGTTATTTTTATTTTTTTAGACATGAAAACACCTCTCCAACAACTCCTTAAATCTAGTTACGAACTTGCTAAACATCAACCCTCGTTAGCAACTTGCTAAATCGCGCGTCGAGTCCTTTCCCGCGGTGGCGCCGACTTCCCGCGCGCGAACCCTTCTTCCCGTGCGAAGTCCATCGCGAGGCCGTGCGCCCCGCAGACCCGCAGTCCGTCGCGAGGCCATCCGTCCGTCCCGCCGTTCGCCGTGCGCCTGCTGCCGGTCCGCCGCGAGGCCGTGCGTCCCGCAGTCGGTCGCGAGGCCATCCGTCCGGCCCGCCGTTCGCCGTGCGACTGCTGTCGGTCCGCCGCGAGGCCGTCACGCCATTCGCCGTGCGCCTGCTGCCGGCGAAGGCCGTCCGCCATCCGCCGCGAGGCCATCCGCCCGCGAGGCCGTTCGTCGCGAGGCCTGCTGCCGGCGAAGGTCGTCGTCCGTCCGCGAGGTCGTACGTACACAGGCCGTCTGCCCGCGAGGCCGTCCGCCGTCCGTCCGCCGTCTGCCCGTGAGGCCGTCCGCCGTCCGTCGCGAGGCCTGCTGCCGGCGAAGGAACGAGCCCCTCCTCTGTTTCGTACTGCCGTCCATAGCACAAGGGTGCTAATCTAATTTTATTACTCTTTCTGGATATTTATGCAAAAATACCTAGACTCATAAGTTTACTAATATAGGCTTGGTTAATTCTGAAAAAGTCTAGGGGCTAATATGCAAAGTGCTCTACCTGTACGCCTTTTCTGTTTTGACAAGTTGAAAAAATAGGGAATTGTTGGACACATCTTGTTTTTAACTTGGTATATTCTTTTAGCAACTTGTTAAAACACAATATTTAGCAAGTTAATTTTACCAAATTATTGGAGATGCTCTAAGACAGTTATAACTTTATAATCTGCTTCTTTTCTGTCCACTCTATCCTCTCCCTCAACGTTTAGTCTGTCTATGATATTCTATATACATGCTCTCATCAGTTATAACTCTAGTTAAAAAAACCACATCCTTCTTCAGTAAATGACTTTAGGCCCATCTTGTTTCTCAATTGTTCAATAAAAATTATCACAAAGCTCCTTACTAACATATTACAAGTCTACATTATGCGACTTGTTCATCAAAATTAATATGGTTTCATTAAATCGAGGACTATACAAGACTGCCTTGCTTGGGCTTTTGAATAACTTTACCTTTGTCATCAAGTAACTAATCATTCTTAAGCTCGATTTTCAGAAATCATTTGACAAGGTTGAGCATGAGACTATGATATAGATAATGTTGGCTAAAGGCTTTGGACCATAGTAGACGAGATGGATGAAAATACTTTCTAGATCTAACACTTCTTCCATGCTTTGCAATGGAATACTTGAGCAAGGCTTTCATTGTACAAGAGTAGTAAGACTAGGGGACCCTCTCTCCCTAGTCCTTTTTGTTTGGCTACAAACCTCCTACAATATGCAGACACAAGATTTTCCAATCACCCAATATGCAGACAACACTCTCATTATCATGAAAGCCTATAGAAGGGAGCCTTTTGCCCTCAAATCTTTACTCAACAACTTTGCTGAACTTGAGAGTAAATATGCAAAGTCAATGATGACCCCATTAATGTTACTCCTAACAAAGTAGATCTTTTGGCTTCTACCTTTGGATGTGCCCAAGGTACTCTGCATTTCACTTACCTAGGCCTTCCACTAGGCTTAAGAAAACAACATGTGATTGATCCCCCCTTGTTACAAAAAGTGAACAAAGATTTGTCTCCCTTTCAGTTTTTGTTTCTCAAGTTGAATGTTGGTTAATGCAATTTTCTCTTCTCTACCGAACTTTTATATGTGCACCTTTGAACTAAATGTCATTGTAATTGAGCAAATTGATAAATACCATAAGCAATGTCTTTGGCATGGGGTAGACATCAACAACAAAACTCCCCAAAAGTAGCATGGTCATTGGTTTGCACTCCAAAGTCTTAAGGTGGTCTAGGTGTTCTAAATCTAGCAACACAAAATAAAGCCCTTATATTGAAGCACCTCCATAAGTTTTTCAACAAGGTAGATACCCAATGGGTTGCTTTGAATTAGGAAAATCATTACACCAACAACAAACTCCCCACTCACATTACAAAAGACTCCTTTTGATGGAGGGATATCTTGAGCCTTTTAAACACTTACAAAGAGGTCGCCTTAGTTATTGTTTGGAATGGTACAAGCTATCTCTTATGAGAGAAACTTGGAATGATAGAGTTCTCAATAAATTGTAGTTTCTCTCACCAATAAATTGTTTTAAATTGTAGTTCCATCAAAAGGAGCCTTTTAAATTGTAGTTTCTCTCACCAATAATTAATTATCATACAAGTAGTTTCTTCTCACCAGATTGTAGTAATGAAATGAAATAAAAGAATTAATATCAATCGTGTGAAGGTCGTACACAACGAAGAGAGCGGTGGAGCCGCGGTGTCTCCCGAACCCCGGCATGGGCTACTAGTGGCCATGTGTTCAAGTAGCTAGCCTGTCTACGTGGCTAAAGTTGTGATGCTCTCGCAGTATCAGATATAGGATTACAATTTGGCTTTAAAAATGGTACTTATATATTCTCTCTGTCCTCCTACGTGGATGGTTCTCCATGACTTGAACAGTACGGACTACGGTAGGGTCAATTCTGACCGAATCGAAGTTGCCAAATTCCAAGGCGGACTAGCTAGTTTACTTGCGTTGACGGTACCTTTCGTTTCTGATAGTATATATGTTAAGGAATGGAACGAAAGGTTCCCATTAGTCCAGCAAGTTACCTTGATTACTGCTCCATTAAGCTTAAGCACTCCTGGTCACAGCGCATGCAAAGGCTCTTAACCAAATGTACACTCAAGTTACCCCCCCACCATCTCATTGGTTGGCAATATTGAACCAGATGTGGCACTGGTGATGCAAATTAATTAATAATTCTACCAGATGTGTCTGGGCTCCATATTATTCTAGGACATTATGGTTCTTCTTCACTCATCGATGCATTTCTATATATCCCTATATATGTGGAAGAGATAGATCAGTTATCATCAAACAACGTGATCACATATATAGCAGATATTTTATTATATATACTAGCTCGGTAGGCACGCTGTCGCCACCCATTCTCTAAGCGCGTGAACAACGAAATCGCAAGTGAACAGTAAAAACATCGGTACTACTAGCGTCAAGACGTTCGGACAGGCGAGGTCTTCGGATGCCTGCTCTACAGTTTGATTTCCACGCCCATGTGGGGCCCGCACCGTCTGAAGGCACCGTCCGAGAGCTGCCTTAAGCCAACGCTGATGACTGATGAAAGGGTGTGGTCTGCTCGCCGTCACTAACCACTATGGATGTGAGAAACATGTAAGAGTGATTAGCATTATAGGCTCCATTTGAGTAAACTACAAGTCTTATTTAGTACAGATCAACTTCATCTTTCAAATTATAAGCCCTATTTGACATAGCACAACTCAATTACATATACATTGACGTTTGACGAAAAATACAGCTCACAATAACTGATGAAGCTAAAACATCAACACTATTGTTAGCTATAATACTTCGCTGGCTGCAGTCTTCAATTTGAATGGGCACACCGAGGTTCTTCAGAATGTCTAGGATTTGATATGCCCTAAATTCCGATATGTTGTCTATCTAATATATAAACAATAGTGTGTGTGGTGGCGGTGGGTGCTGCGTGTTTTGGTCAAAAGGGCTGTCCGTGCGTGCATCAGCGCTTGCGTCAGTCGAACACCGGGGAAATCACTAGTGTGCCTCTCCTTCATGTGCCCGAATCTTGACGCAACATGCATATTCTAGCTAGGCTACCTCATCGATATACTGTACGTACCAACATATCAATCCTAAACTAATCATCGATCGCGTGCTTATCACAGCTAGGAAACGGCGCCGATCTGGAAGAAGCTGTTAGAATGATCCATCCATGCATCTCACGTTGCACAATTTCCCTCCTATATAAGTGTGTCACAGCTTGGGAAAGGCGTCGAAAAGGAGCTTGTTTGACTCGTAGGTCTTATTGTCATCACTACTTTAACAGTATTTTTCAGGGAAAAAATAATATTTTCTCCTATAACAAATCAGTATAAACATTTAACATAAACTAAATTTTAGCAAAACGAGCAGCATCATAATCTACCACCATGTGCACACAGAAAAGCGGTTGTACTACTCTAGAACATTTGTTTAATTGTTCACAAAGAGAAGCTATGGATTTTGGCTTTCTTTCCGTCACCTCATCGATGCATCAGGCCATGTGATATGTAATATTTTGAACAAATGTTATACCTATAATTAATTGTTCATAACCTTCATTCATAATAAGTAATTGTCATAATTGTGCTAAACACACCACAAAATTACCACCCATCATTGTTTTTTTACACTAAGGGGTCGTTTGGATCCCTTCATTTTGAGGAATTGAAATCTACCTTAATAAATTAAGCTATTTGGTTTGAAATTTGACATTTCATCACTTTTCAAAGTCCACAATTAAGACTATCTCAAATTCATAGGGTGAGAGATGGAAATTGATTCTATAGATCACCATTCCATATTTCTATTTACAACTTATAACATGTTGTCCAAACTCTTTCTCCTACAATAGAAATACAACAAATAAGTATGTCTCACATATAGTGAACAATAATATGCAATTATAATCCATATACAATCATATTAGCTTAATTAATATGTCTCTAAATTATGATTATTAAAATGAATTCAATTTTAGGGATCTAAAGGGGGTCTAATAGTTATTGATTACAGATAACGACAACATGAACAACTAATTACCACTAATAATTAAGGACAAACTATTTGGATCCCGACGCACCATATGTATTTGTATGATAATGTCGGCAGACTTTTGGGCATATATAGGATCAATTGCTTATTTTTTCCATTGATTTTTTTAATCCTCTATTTGCATTGATGTGTCAACAGCATGCCAGGTTCGTTTCATAGCAATTGGTAATAAGAAAAAAAGGAGAAATTAAATGTGATTTTTTTTAGTAAAGACCTTTGCTATTAAAATACTGCCCCTCCCAAATTATAAAATAATTTGGCTTTCTTGATATATTGCTATTATTATGTATCTAGACATGTCTAGTGTATATTTAAGTGTATAAGAAATCTAACAAAAGTAATAATGTCTTCTAATTTGAAATGAAGGGAGTAAGTCTGAGCTATATGGAGTATTTTGGGCTTTAGGTAAGGCTCCGGGTTCGGCTTTTGCAGATTAGGCTGTGCTTCTTTTTAAGGCCAGCGGCACATGAACATGTCTGAATAGCATGGAATCACTACCCTAGCTCTTCTGTAATCACAATCAAATACACACTTTGGTCCCAATTTTATCGCCCAAGACAAAAGATGATAGTTGGCAGCATGTGCTTTTCTTAAACTCCAAGCAAATCTGTCTATTATTTATTCCATTTGTCACTAGAAGAATTTAGTGTAAGTGCACACTGCTGCAAGTAGCAGCATAAACACTAATTGCATATTTTATACTACTCCTACATCGAGTACGGCTAGCGATGGCATGCTAATCCGCAGCTATTTAAGGTTAATCCTCCCCTAGGCTGGGGACCAAACTACCTCACTCACTCACTCACTCACTCACGATTGTCCTGGTGAGAACTGAGAAGACAGATACTGAAAAGTGCCTCCTCTGTCTCTCAGCTGGGACCAATCAGAGAACCCCTGAATCTAAGTCCTATATATCGCCATAGCCCATTGGTGCGCAACGTTGCTCAAGGTCGTTGGAGGTGAATCTAAGCTCACAGATTCTGGGAAGCAGACAACAATGGGGGTAAGCAAAGTTATTTATTATTTATTATTATTATTATTATTATTATTATATTATTATTATTATTATTATTATTATTATTATTATTATTATTATTATTATTATTATTATTATTATTATTATTATTATTATTATTATTATTATTATTATTATTATTATTATTATTATTATTATTATATTATTATTATTATTATTATTATTATTATTATTATTATTATTATTATTATTATTATTATTATTATTATTATTATTATTATTATTATTATTATTATTATTATTATTATTATTATTATTATTATTATTATTATTATTATTATTATTATATTATTATTATTATTAATTATTATTATTATTATATTATTATTATTATTATTATTATTATTATTTTATTATAGGGAAATTCAACAAGAACTGGCTGCTCATGAGTCGTCACCAATCGTACGAACGAACGAACGAAAATTCCTTACAGTGCTGTATTTATTCTTGGTTTGTTGCAGATCATCAACTGGATGCAGAGCAGATTCCATGTGAAGAAAGAGAACAGAATCTTTGACGGCGCAACGACCATTCATGAATCAGAGAAGAAGCATCTCGACGCCGAGCTATGGCCTCAGCAGGCGGGCCTCCTGTCCATCGGCACGCTAGGAAACGAGGATCCTCCTCCACCGGCGGCGGCGCAGGAGCAGGGGCAGGGGCAGGACCTGCCGGAGGAGGAGGTGAAGAAGCTGCAGGACGTGCTGACCATGCTCCTGCGTCGCGCCAAGTCCAAGTCAAGCGCCCGTGGCTCCGCAGCCGGCGAGGACGACAGGTTCTACAACTGTCCGTCCTGCCTGGAGGTGGACAGGAGGACGACGAAGCACGGCGAGTGCGACGACGGCCAGGAAGGACAAGAAGAAGGAGACCTCTCGCTGGACACCATGATCATACTGACCAGGGCCAGGGACCTGCCCGACAGCGGCGCCGGCAGCAGCAGCATCAAGCAGAGGCTGTTCAAGTTCCTTATCAAGAAGATGTTCGCCTGCAATGGCGGCTTCTCGGCGGCGCCGCCTCGGAGCTTGAAGGACCCGGTAGAATCAAGAATGGAGAAGGTAGGCAGATACAGCACAGTTTAATGAACCTAGCTATTTCATTCAACCATGCCTATTAGTCTAGCTAGTGTCTGACAAATGCCCTCTGGTGGTGGACTGTCGTCTTTGCAGTTCTTTCAAACGGTGATTGGGAAGAAGATGAATGCTAGGCCGGGAAATAAGGGATCGGCGACGTCGAGGAACTACTATTTGGAGGATGGAAGCAAGGGGAAGAGGAGAGGTGGTCGTCGTTGCAGTTGCCAAGAGGAGGAGAGGGAAGAGAGCTGCAGATGGGTCAGAACAGATTCTGAATGTAAGTTCATCTTCATTGTGCTAGTACTCATCGATCAAGGGCAATTAACGTCACTCTGAAGATGAAATATTCTTTCTTTCTTTTTTCTTGTGCAGACATTGTCTTGGAGATATGAAAGTGACAATATCATAGTGGATTTGGGGACGAGACGACTGGAATCAAGAAAATGCCAATGGTCAAAGGTAGTCGGGGGTCCTAGGAAGGGTCACCATAGAGAAACCAAAAGCCCCCCCCCCCCCCCCCCCCCCCCTGCAAGATATTGAGTTTTGCTTGGACTGTGGAAATTCTCCAATCTCCCTTCTTCTGGATGAGACAAGAATCTCAATTCCCCTCTACTGTGTGGGCTTGTAAATTCATTTTGCACCACGTATAGTTGGGCTAGATAAATTTTCGATTACATTTGTATACAGTTCTGTTTTCACGTGGTGGCCTTAGTAACCCAACAAAATAGCAATATATATATATATATATATATATATATATATATATATATATATATATATATATATATATTACTATTACTATTATTAATTGGAGGCTCTAACGAAGGCACCACGTTAATTCTCACCAGATACGTTAAGAAAAAAGATAAATCCTAAAAATTCTCATAATAATCAGAAACATCTGACCTTTGATTTAGTAAACTCTAATTATCATCACCGATATTAGTCATTGGATCTATTATTAATTCTAACTGTTCGGGAGAAAATAACAATTTCTGTTGTACGGAGGAAATAGATGGGTATATTGTACGGAGGAAATAGATGGATAGCAGTCACGTTCGGTTAGTTAAGAAAAATATTTCAGCCGCAACAACGTTTCAGTTTTTTAATAAATATAAAATATGACGTGAGGCAACTCTTAGTTATTGATGTATTTTAATAAAATAAACCATCGGCACTATCTGTCACTTCATTAATGTATTACCCTAAGAATTAATAATACACATGAATGTTTCTAAATTCTTTATTTGGCAAAGCATAATCATATATCTATTTTATTGTAAAAAAATTACCCTAGAAATTACTACAATAATCAGAAACATCTGATCATCAAATCAATAGACTCTAGTCACCCATAAACGTTAGATGCATTTTATCTTCTACAAAATTACCCACCTCATCACCGATATTAGCCATTGGATCTATTATAATTTATTAAAAAAATACCCACCACTACCATTCTTATTCTTATTATTATTAATTGGAGGCCTCAACAGAGGCACCACATTAATTCTCACCAGATGCGCTAAGAAAAAAGATAAATCTTAGAAATTCTCACAATAATCAGAAACATCTGACCTTTGATTTAGTAGACTCTAATTATCATCACCGATATTAGCCATTGGATCTATTATAATTTATTAAAAAATTACCCATCACTGCCATTATTAAAAATACTTAAAGTAACCCCCTTATTTTGCATATAAATTACCCACCTCTGCCATTATAAAAGATAATTCAAAATAAACCCTAGATTTATATCTAAATTATCTATATTTGATATTATGAAAAATAATTCAAAATGACCCTCTAAATTGGCATCTAAATTACCCACTATGGCCATTATAAAATATAATGTACAATAACCCCTAACATTGTATCTAAATTACCTAACTTAGTCATTATGAAAGATAATATGTACTTCATTATAATAAATTTTATAAGTTATTATTTTAAATATGTTTATCTATTTTTACTGAAACATTATGTCATACTCTATGATATATAAATAATACTAGACATATATAATCTTGTGATATAACAAATTTAACATGTTTAGTACGTGAATGCTTACCGAGTTTCATAAGAATAATATTATTAGGATATAGACTCTTTTTAATGATTTTTTGAATAAAATATAAAGAATACAAAAATATCTCATTAATATCCAAAAAATGCAACAATTTGATTAAAAGTTAAAAGATAAATTATAGATTTACGAAGCCCAAAATAGGTTGTACTAAGAATTTATATACCTTAAGATTAGATTTTAACTAAATATATATTGCGCTAGAAAAATATAAACACTATTTATTCTAACTAGATGTCCTCACTTGAGTGTGCATGTTAATCCTTGGAAGATTTAATTGGAAGCAAAAGACAACTCATCGAAATTTCATAAAATAAAAGAAATCTTACCATTAATTAGGTACAACCTAATCATCATTGATAATAATAATAATAGTTATTAGATCATGTTTTCTAAATAACTATCCATTTTTGTTGTTGTGTAAAACAATATAAACAAATTCATAATCCTAATTTATATTACCCACATATGTTGTTAAGAAACATGATCTAATGTAAACATATATTTGCATTGAAGTATTGACGTCCTCATATTACAATCGATAATTTACATAACTCAATTTTCATCTCATTATTAGAAAAATTAAATACCCCTCAGATATCATCTAAATTATAAAGATCTCATTTTACAAAAAAAAATGTTTAGAGAACAAGTATAATATGTAAATTATCAACCCATCCTCTATCATTTTTAATATAGTAAGATTTGTTATACGCGTAACCGCAACATGCATGAGCAATAAAACACATATGTTAAATTTCTTCACATAAAAAAATATTTTTCTAGATAACTCATATACTGATACTGACAAATTATTTAAAACCATATTAGTAACCATAACATATAATTTATATATAGGTCGATATTTATGTATTTTAACTAAAATATTTGATATGTCTATATTAATAGTATAATCATAACTGTAAATATAATTTCTTGATAATAAAATTCAATTATCATGAGAAGTACGGAAGAACACTTATTTCTATATTGTTCTGGCCTTTCTTAAGAATACCTTAGAGTAGACAACCAATCATTATAAAGTTTAAGTATTAAAATTCTATTGATATTAGGACTACGATCCTGTCTAAGATTTTACTTCATGCTCCATGACTTATAAGTTATCATGTAGATTTTAAATAATGGTTGATGTTATTGTAGTACTCAAGAACATAATCCATGACTTCAAATCCTTATTTTTAATAGTGCAAGAAGAAAGTTAATAAAATATACAATAACCATAAGAGTTTCAACTTAAAGAAGAGAGAAAAATTTGTAGCAGCCGATAAGAATAAAATTTGAAAAAAGTAAATTTAGATTAATGACTTCATAAGATACATGATGATACAAGAGCCACCATGATTAATGGTAAAGTTTTATACTAACTGCATATTTAAAGTATAGAAGGTTCCACACAAAAAAAATAAAAAAAATATATTGATTGGTTCCTTGAAAAAAATATAATTAATAGATTTAAGATAATTACATATAGACTACATAATATCTATTATATCTATAATGTTAGAAAATAAATGAAGAAAAAATCTACATATTAATATAAGTAATTCTTTATTAGTCAAATGTAATTTGTCCCTTCCAAATTATAAGATGTTTTGAGCTTTTAAATACACACAACTTTTGCTATACACATACATATATTGTCTAGATATACATAGTAAAAGCAATATATTTAGAAAAGTCAAAATGTCTTATAATTTAGAATAAAAAAATTATTATACAATAGCTAATATATATATATATATATATATATATTCTTCCAAAATTTTAATGGACTAGTATATATATATATATATATATATATATATATATATATATATATATATATATATATATATATATATATATATAGAGGGTTCCCTGGTTAATTCACTTGCAGAGTATGCCTCGCGCGTGCATAGTAAACATAGCCCATCAACAATGTGTGTACTACAGTGCACGAACATCAGTTGAGGCCTGAGGGAGCATACTAACGACTGTTTGGTATCGCTAAGCTTCGTAATTAAATCATTTTTTATTGGCTTTAGTTGTATAAACAGTTTATATATATATATATATATATATATATATATATATATATATATATATATAAAAGAGTTGAAGCTCTAGTAAAACAGCTTCATTTTATTGTTGCAAAAACTGAAATACCAACTATACCATTTTTTTTCTTTTCTCTATTTTTTATTCTTTCCATATTCTCTCTCCACCTTATCTCTTCGCCCACAAGTGTGCTCCTTTCTTCCTCCAGTTCCATCTCTGGCTCCACTCGATATGCTCTTGTCCCAATGACGGCGCGGCTGCCCCCCCACCCATGCCCTACGGAGCTCGCTGCCGGCGACTTTTAGCACCCCGTCAGAGATCGCGGCTGGTGACTCGATGCCTTGGCAGGCTCCAGCGACTCGGCGGTGGAGCCACCACGCGTCGGCGCGTCACCTCCAGTCCTTGCGCCCCTCCCTACAAAGTCGCGCCACCACCCCTCCCCATTCCGGTGTTCACGCACATGCGCTCCGAGGGGCAAAGCTATGGTTGTGTAGGACTCACCAATGTCAGAGGGTCATTTAATTTTTTACACTCTTATGAATGGCAACCTATCAAGTGTAACCTTCATGAAAATCCATATAAATCATGGTAAAAAATTTGTCTAAATTCACAAAAAAATTCACATATGTAGATGATATGATGATACATAACTTTATAAAATATCTTGTCCAAACTCGACTTCATTTATGAGATATAAAAATAAGAAATTTCAAATTAAAAAGGTGTCTAAATGATTTGTTAGAAATTTGTTATTTTATATCTACCAAACGAAGTCGAGTTTGGATAAGATATTTTACAAGGTTATGTATCATCGTATCGTTTACATGTGTGATTTTTTCTTTGAATTTAGATAACTTTTTTGTCATGATTTGTACGGGTTTTCACGAAGTTATAATTTACACAGGATACGTTCCCCTTATGAATAGCACCATAATGTGTCACTGACACATGAGTCGTACCAAGCTATTTGAAGCGAGTGTTTTTTTTTTTTGGCTTCTCTTCACTCTCCTCGCTGCACTGTGCAAACTCGAGGGCTTCACCTGTTGAAGCAGACCGGCAGGCAATTTTCAAATTGTCCCTTGGGCATATGAAGCTGCAACCGCTGGTGAAGCTGTCTGTTAATCTATGATCCTATTTGGAGGCTTCTGCCAACTCTAACGTCTCTGATACATTCACTATTTATGTACTATTTATAGGAGTCGTTTTTATCTATCTTCTCTCTTCTTTTCTCACATTGCTAAGCTGGTGCTTCCGCTGCAGAGCAAGCGGCAAGAGGCTCATAGCCTCTCATGTACATCCTTCAAAGCAAGGTGAGGTCCTCATCAAGTCATCATGTAGCGTATGAGTTACATCGGGTCCATCAACATCATTTGCACCTTTGAGAGGATATTTGAAGGCAACATGACATAATATCGCAACAATTGAAGCACTCTTCGCAGACGACAAAAAAGTCTTGTCCAAGCAACAACGATGCCGCAAGGCAACTTATAGGTTGCACCACTGCGTTGGTATTAGCTGTTTTCTATTTATGTAATATCGAAACTTGAGTTCATTTATTATGATGGTGTAGCTATGACGTTTAGGTTGATCTCCTTTGGCGCTTGATAGAACCATGTTATTTGTATGTTTAAACTCTTCTTAATATAATGATATATAAATCTTCTTCATATCTGAGAAAAAACCTATTAATATTTATTCTTTGAGTACTGTATATATAACAACTATAGGGTTAAACCCTTCCAACTCTATACCCCACGTGAAGGAGTTGGTGGCTATCAAATTGTGGTTTTAATGAGAAGAAATGTATTCTCTATTCTAGTTGGGGTTGCCATATTATGTTGGCCAGATTGGAGATGTTGTAAGGATCAAATCTTTGAAAATTATAAATATACATATTTTATAGGGAGAATTGGCCAGGAGACATCCAAAATGAGGTCTCTTTGCCCGCAGACACCGTAAAAACATCGATTTGCTGGTAGACACTTTAGTTTGCGACTGTTATGCTAGAGGACACCGAGGCAAATAAAATATTCATTTACTACTTCTAAGGAAAGAGAATAGAGGGGAAATGTCCTTTTTGCCCCTAGCTCCATCTTCTTCCTCACTCCCTTTCTTTTTTCCCCTTTGCACGGGCCTGGACTCCAAGAGCCGAGCGCATAGCCGATGGCCAAATCTAGCCACACCGAGCAGGACAGATCCGGGCACTGCAACGACAGGCACCGCGCCCCCGTCGCCCACCGCCGCGGCGACGTACCCACTCCAGCAGCCGTCACAGTAGTAGTGGGAGCACCCCGCAGACCGTGTCCGCCCGGGCGGGTACGGATCGAAGCAGACGCCGCAGATCTGCGGCCGTGGGCTGCACGCGTCGGAGACAAGCACTAGCTCGTCCCCGCCAACGTCGTGTGGTGCCGACGGCCCGACAGCCCGACGGCGCGACGGACGCGGCGTTCGTCCGTGAACCACTCCTGGTCCCGCCCCACGCGCAGTGGCGCGGCAGGACGGCCGCGAAGCCCGACGGGATGGAGAGGACTTCGACGACCTTGGCTGTGTCCGCCTCTTGCCGCGCGCGGACGTACCTCTGCTCCGTGTCGCACGCCCGAGGTGGCGGCGTCGCCGTCTGCCGTTACTCCTCGGGCCTAGTGGCTCGGGCCACCGTCTCCACCGCTTCAACCGCTACCAGCCGTTGCTGCACAGCGCAACTGCTCGGGCCTGGTTGCTCGCTTCGCCGCCGCTATTCGTGTCCGCTTTCCTGCTCGTCCTGCGCGGCTCCCTTTCGCTTTCCAACGCGTCCCCGTGCTCCCTCTCCCTCTCCCTCTCTAGCGCCTTCACCAAGCGCCACTGCCACCATTGCTAAAGCTCAGTCGAGCTCCCGATCTCCCTACCATGACAGGGAGCTCGGTGCGCGTGGCCGGCAGGGAGCGTGGTGGACGGCTGAAGGTGGCGGGCTGGGCGTGTACCTCACCGGCATGGCTGGGACTCTGGCGGTGGCCTACCAAAGTCGCGCCCAGACTGCTCACGACGGAAGAAGAAAGAGAGAGAAAAAAAAGAAAGGGGGAGAGGAAGAAGAAAGGAGTGGGGGCAAAAATGACATTTCCCCACCTTTCTCTCTCCTCACCTGGTGAAGAATAATAAAATAAGGGACACGGTGTCCTCTAGCAAAATTATCGCAAACTAGAGTGTCTACCAACAAATCGATGTTTTTGCGATGTCTGCAGGCAAAGAGACCTCATTTTGGATGTCCCATGGCCAATTGTCCCTATTTTATATAGGCTATTTTTAGTAGAACATAATGACCGTGATTTTAGACATTACTGTAGCGTGATGATGAAACAAATGACTTTTTTTTGTTAGTGGCAAAAAAATTTAGAGACTGCAGCGTTGGGGTTATTCGTCTCTTGTGGATGAAAATATAATAACAGTCTATGCATAATTTTTACCACTACTACATATTACAACTACAAAGGCAGCTGAGATGCCTCTATAGAGGTGGGTGTCCCAGCAATTTCTAGTTTTTTACCTTTA
This sequence comes from Microstegium vimineum, assembly GCA_022036555.1. Classification (NCBI taxonomy): domain Eukaryota; kingdom Viridiplantae; phylum Streptophyta; class Magnoliopsida; order Poales; family Poaceae; genus Microstegium; species Microstegium vimineum. The sequence continues at coordinate 42,765,932 of CM039123.1, forward strand.
GAAATTAGATAGAGATAGTTGGGGTGAAAGGACATATAGCCTAGTGGTTGCAAGAGTCTCAGTAGCTCCTCAGGTCCTGGGTTTCACTCGCCATAGCAAACGAGACGGTTGTTGTGGCTTCTTCAATCAATAATTTCCTGGCCCAATCTTCAATGATGCTCTTAGCGATAGGGTTTGCATGCATGTATTCATAGGTGTGAGTGTGCATACGTTTTAAGTGTCTGAGTTATACTATGTAATCATAAAAAAATAGATTGTTGAGAATAGGAACCGTCTCTACATATCATTGCCTGGGTGAGCCAAAAAATAGCAAAAATATTTTAATCGGGGAGCCCCACCAGACAGTCACACACACGAGCCATCACAAGTCATGAAATTTGTCGCATGAAAAATAGAGTGTTTTCTTTTAACGTCTCCACCTATAAGACACTTGTGTATTTGTCCTCATCTGATTTTCAAATGAGTATTTGGTATCCTAAACGAATTTAAATAATAAAATTGTCAACTATAAAGTTTTATAACTTTTTGAAATTTACAACTTTATTGTTAGTCATTTCTCCATCTGAGGTGATTGGAAATTTTGAATTTTAAATGTGGGAAATTTAAACAAAATTTCCTTGCATACACAATTTCAAATGAAAATGTAGTCAATTGTAAAGTTGCATAAGTTTTTGAGATCTGTAACTTTTCATTTATTCATCTAAGATTATTTAAAAAATTTAAATTTTACTATGCAACTCCTATATTTACACGCAGAGGGGAGAGAAGATACACGCAACTTGAAAGCGCATAACTTATGCGGAATATAGTGTGTTTTTCTCAAGTTCTAAAATTTTAGAAGGATGAATTAAGAGTTGTTTAAAATGATTTTTTTACATCCACCTAAAAACTCTTGATTAGGAAGAGATTTATGGAACTCTCGGAGATACTCTCACTGTAGAGGTGGTTGGGCATTGAGACACCTCTAAAAAAAGCTCTTGGTGCCAAAAATAATTTTGTAGTAGTGTGTATTTCTTATTTCCCTGATCTATCAGCACTCAGCAGTGTGTCTGAAATTATTCAATAAAATAAGCATGCGTTTGGATCGAGGGTCCATTCTACATTTCTACTTGGAGTGGGTTACGTTGGACCCAATTTTCGTGGCAAGTTTAGAGTCTACCAGATCCTGATCGAACTCACGGGGGCATATTCACACTAGATATCCTGAGATTTGTCTATCAATGCCTAGAAGAGGCAGGAGACCAGGAGATAAGCCAGGCATAGGAAACACTTCTACATATAGTACGGCAGCATCGATACCAGAGCAATTGACGTTGCCATAACGGGAAATCTACTTCCAAACCTACTTTGGCATTCGGATCCGAGAAAGCCAGTTTCCGGCTCTTCAGGTTTCATGTTAGCAAAAAGGAGGGCAAACAAGTGCATCCCAAGCAACAGCATCCCATGCAACTCGGATGTAATACTTTAGTATTATGGAATAATATTTAAGCTCTCACACACCGTGGCTATATCTGAACCAAACATGGCTAGTATAATAAACTAGTTTCTAGTCAACCAAAACTAAGAAAAGAGAACATTTCCAAGAGTTTAACAAATTAACTTGGTATCTACATTTTTTTGTAAAAAAAGAAAAATTAGTCTCTAACAATTTGGCATCCTAGTTTGGTAAATTTCTTAACTTGACAAATTTCCTCCCCCAGTGCGTATCTTTGCGCGTGCCTATTGTACTTGACATCGGCATTTTTGCAGCGATGCCTCTTCTCCCACGAGCGCAGCGGTCGCGTGGCTCCTCTCGCGGGCGCGAAGAGCCAGGACGGTCCTGTGCATGCTCCTGTTGGTGGACGACAGCAGCTGGTCCTGCTTTTTGCTGGCGTGAGCAAGGCCGGCAGCCCGACAGCGTGAGCAAGGCTAAAAGCTCCTGCTTTCTCTCACAACAAAAAAACAAAAAATAACATCAGTCACCGAAACGATCAGGCGAATAGGACGATTCTTTTTGCCGACATCACCTACAACTGCTTCTATTGTTGCTAGTAAATGATACGAAGGAGATGGCCATCATGGGCAAGATGAAACCATGACGCGTCGGTGGCTTGGCGCGAAGCTCTGCGCGTGAAACAGAACTGGCCAAAAAAGAGAAATGAGCCTCTTTTTTTTTCATTTTGCCAAGTCCAAAATGTCAAACTCTTGGAGATGGGGTGTTTTTTTACTTGCCATATATCTTAGGGAGTTGTGAAATCACAAGATTTGCCAAGTAATTTTTTGACAAACTCTTGGAGATGTTGGGCATTTGATTCACCCCTTGTAAATTTTAGTCCCTATCATATCAAATGTTGAGACACTAACTTAGAGTATTAAACATAGATTAGTTATAAAATTAATTGCATATATTGAGATTAATTTGTGTGATGAATCTATTAAGCCAAATTAGTTCATGATTTGACAACGTGTTGCTACAGTAAACATGTGCTAATGATGGATCAATTATTAGGCTTGGCTTAAAAGATTCGTCTCATTAAAATAGTTACAAATTTTATAATTACTTTAATGATTAGCTCATATTTAGTCCTAATAAGTATCTAAAGACCCGATGTTATACCTCTTAAACTTTAATAGCTGGATTCAAATACACCCTTAGTCTATGATGATCAAGATGCTGCCCCTGAGACCACATTGTACCATTAATTCAGGGTTTGTTTGGTTTACGCGTGAGCTATGGATTGTGAAAAACTATTATGATCTATGTGATGATGTGAAAACGTTGTAAGTTATTTGGTTGAAATAACTATGAAACATATCCCCTCTCTTTATCTCCCTTGAAATAACTATAAAAGTGTCACTCTATTTGCACCCATTTGGAAAATAGAGAGCCGAAAGTAAAAAACAAGGTTTAAGGTGATGCTTAAAATGTACACTAAGCAAAAGCAGCTGTTTTTAGAAAAGCATCTTCTGGTTGTACATTTTTGGTTGGTGTTTAACCTATTTTTACATTAGAAGCACTTTTTAGAAACCGAACCAAACACACCTCAATCACTTACATTTTGACTATATATACTTCTCCTTGTCCAAGAAACAGAATTGTTCTTCATGATCCAGAGGCTTTAATGCTGCTAGAATCAGCTTCAACTTATGGGCTTCTAAGATCTTAGGAAATACATGTGGGAATTCTGTGGAATAGTTACTGAATGTTGGAGACCATTTAAACCAGAACAACCAAAGGCACGGGGCTCTTGGACATTGCAAACGGAAGCTAACGTACACTCGCTTGTAGATAAGAAAATTTTAATTTTATAGTGTCAAAAAAAGAAAGCACATTCTGACCCACGGGCCCTGAACAAGAAGATCCATTTGGGCCCTCGACGGCTGCTGCGGCTCAAACATAGCGCAATGGGCTTGGCCTGCCTAGAGCCGCTCGGCCCATGTCTATGAGTGCGTGCCCTCAGCTCTTCGCCTCTTCCTAATCTATCGCGAACGCCGGCGGCGGCGGCTAGTGCTCTACTGCTAGGGATCCAACCTCCCGGGCTCGCGATGGGGCGGCGGATCCTCAACGAAGCGCTGCGCAAGATGGTCAACGCAGACCGGCGGGGGTTTGCGTCGGCGCATCTCCAGCCCATCTCCGGCGTCATGGTCTCCTTCCTCAACATCATGAAGTACCGAGGTAGTGTTCCGCCTCTTACTAGGTAGCAGCCACAACCTCCTTCCTTACCAGCTAGCACACTGCCGCCTCCCCTTTCCCCAATCTCATCTCGTCATCCGATTTTCTCAAGAAGCACACCAGGCTGTGATGCCGCTTCTAAGTCGTCAATAGAGTAAATAATCCATTTCTTGGAGAATCACATGTAATGGTGGCTTGCGAGTGATGTGCTGCTAGGTGGTTTAAGGCTAAAAGGAAACTGATCCCCTCATGTTGACATCCAAGTTTGCTTTTTCAGTACTGTGTGCTCCTTAGACGTCGATAGTTTATCAAAACCCTACCTCAGCTTCAAATTAGTGTCCAGTGCGTGGGTTGGCAAACAACTTTACACAGGTGAAGGCAAGATCGCACATTCACCAGATGTTAACAAGTCTATTTTCCATCAAGCATTCCTGACTTTCGAATTAGGCCCTGTTTGGATCTTTGGAATTGAATTCTCTAATAGTTATAGTTAGCCATACAAGAGAGATATTATTGTTAGCCATAGAAGGGAGATAATTATAGTTGTAGAGTAGAAACATAGCATGGTGATTTATAGAATCAATTTTCATCTCGCACTGTGTGAATTTGAGATAGGCTTATATGTGAACTTTGGAAAGTTGTGGAATGTCAAATTTCAAGCCAAATAGCCTAAGTTATTAACGTATTATATTAGATTTCAATTCCTCCGAATGAAAGGATCCAAACGGCCCCTTAATGTTTTGCCTTGCTTCATTTCTCAACAGAGCTCAATGAGCACAAATTGACATCGAGTAGTTGGAATGTTGGATGCTTTCCCCCACTTTTTATGGCCTATGCATGCTTCCTGCAACTTGATTTTCTAAAATTTTGCATCTAGACGGTATTCTTTTAGCTGTACGGTTTGTTGTTCTAAGCAAATGTGCTTATAAATTTTGTTGATGCTTCACAGGGTATATCAAAAACTTCGAGGTCATTGATCCGCATAGAGTTGGGAAAATTAATGTGGAGCTTCATGGACGTATTAAAGATTGCAAAGCTCTTACTTACAGGCAAGACCTCAGAGCTAAGGAAATAGAACAATACAGAGTTCGGATGCTCCCAACGCGGCAGGTATTTTGTTTACTCATATCTATGGACATTACATGTCCTGTTAGTTCCTTTATTCTCTATATTTTATTGGCTTCCTCAAAAAAGTACTACAATCTCTGTTTCAGTTTTGACTTGGAAGTTTGGCAAAAACACATAATCTGATAATGTCATGTCAGACAACTAACTTATATGGCTGCCTATTGTGCATGCTGTTTTTGATACTCCATGCAATGTGCTATGCTAGGTTTGCATATAATCCTGTCTACTGTCGTGTCCCTGGGATGATTATATCCTCACAGTTTAGTTTCAGAACTAGAGGATGCTCCATTAAGATTTTCCTCACCTGTTCCCATACAATTTGCTGTACAGTTGAGTGGGTGTGTATATAAACCTACTTATCCTTGGACCTTTATGTCTGCTCAGTTTAGCTGTAGATCTGGAGCATACATTTGACATGTAATCAGCGTGGTATCACTAACACATACCCTGTTTATTTGGTCTGATTTTCTTTGCAGTGGGGCTATGTTGTGATTACTACTCCGAATGGTGTTTTGGATCATGAGGAAGCAATCAGACAGAATGTGGGTGGGCAGGTCCTTGGTTATTTCCATTGACTGACAAGGAGCATCGTTCTCTAGTTCTGAATGAGGCAACGGGGTGTACCCATCTGGCATTATTACACTGTTATTATTACTGTACCCATTCTGTTTGCATGTTGGGAGCTGTTTTGCTTTCGTTCATGGCCATGCAAGAAATGAAATAACATGTCAAAAGTATGGTTCACAACACTAGGAAAACTGTTAAACAGAATCACTGTAAGTTTCTTTTGGACTAATTTCCACTAAATCTGTTCTGCATCACATATTCAGATATATAAGGGTGTTGCTAAATTGAGATTCTATAATCCTACTACAAAAGCATAGCTCAATCCTTGTTAGGTTGTCATGGTAGCTTTCCTGAGACCTTTCCTGCAGGGAGGGTTGAGCACACATTGGTAGTTTGTTCAGTGTCTGAGCTGTGTTTCAGATCTTAATTGTGGCACTACTTGCAGCCTCTTTTTTGTTTAGAAAAATAAAGCAGATGGGTCTGTTTGATGAATGGCGAATGTGATGGATGTCTGAAGAAACCAATGTCGCTGGTTTTGTAGAGTAGTTGTAAATTTGTTCAATGTATTGACTGGGATACCATGTGAATGTGTTGCTTGGATGTGAACTTGTCATTCTTGGTGTGATACTGCGCATGTTTGCTCTTGGGAATACGCCACAGTTGTGGTGCTATTTGGTACCACAGATGTTTCCATGAATTTGTGTTGTTACCAGATGGCATCCCAACGCCTAGAGTTAGGGTATCTGAATCCGCAAGGGAGGTGAAATGGGCTCCGGTTCACTGGCCTAGTATAATAATAATAATAACCTACATTCTGGAAACTCAAAATTTACTTATTAGACTGATCAAGAGGCTGCTCCGAGATCACATTGTACCATTAACTCGGTCATTACATTCTCTGGCCAGTCTCCTCTGGCTCCGGCTCCTGGCCAGTCTCCTCTGGCTCCAGCTCCTGGCTAATGTACTGATTGGGCTCCTAGTTCATTTCACGAGAGGAGAAAAAGACTTATGAGCTACAAGTATGCCAAATAGACCCTTATACTTGCTCCTCCTGTGTGTAAAGCTCGAATGTGTGCAACTGCTTATTACAAATCATTTGTGCTGTTGAGCAAAAAGAATAAAAAAGTCAAACCAATGGGCACCAAGCAGCAATGCAGGCGTGGAACACATGCTGCTCACAAGTATGCTGCCTACAGACCACCTAGCACCATTGTAAGAACTATCAAGCAAACCAAACTATACATGGGTTGTACATTTCTTTATACAGCTAGTGCCATATTATCACCCAAAAAATGCAATAAAGATTTCCAAACTAAGTTCCCAAGTTAACACCGGCTCTGAAGGCTTCCAAACGTACATAACGCTAAGCAATGACCCACAAAGAAAATTCAAAAAATCATCTTTCAGGCAACAATGCAGTCATTTTTACAGCAAACCAATCCAAAGGCAAAACACATATAATTGCTGGTATCATGAACGGTGCATACAGTAATGAAAACTAGAACAAGGTACTCCTCTCAACTTTGGTTCCTTCATGACCCAGTTTTCTGCAACAAAATCAGTTCATCAGTATTCCAGCAGAAGTCCAAAACTAGATTCAGATAGAATATCAGTGGTGGTTCTTGTTGTAAATTCGTACAAGTAGAGCAAAGGATCTGTAAGTCAACCTAATAATCTCCGCTGATGCTATTTGTATTATATGAGATCAGTAAGAAAGAAACTAAGGCAGCATACAAAACTGAATAAGAGATTGGCTATGGGTAGCTCCAGAACCAAGCAGTACACAACTACTGTGTCTACTGCTAGGAACTATTAAAACCACTGAGGATTGGTAAGATCGATGACTCAACTGGACAAGACAAACACAAATACACAATCCACTAGCAGTCTAGCATATACAGATGCATTAAGAACAGTCCATTGCTTATTCCAAGGGAAAACCGTTCATGGTGTGCATACAGCCTAGCGAAGTACTTCGAGAAAAAGAATGCAAAACAGAATGACGACCGAGGCCATGGTACACTGTAAGATCTTAACTCTAGTACAGATAAATTTTCTCTGAAGGTTGGCTATAAATTGTGGTTTCAGATTAATGCTGCTTGGATCAGCTTCAACTTATGGACTTCTTAAAGCTGAAAGTGGGAGATTAAGTGGAATTGTCACTGAATGTTTAAGGCCCATTCAAACCAGAACATCGAAAACAAAGATTCAAGCCAAAGATATGGGGCTCATGGACCTTGGAAACAGAAGATAACGTGCAAAGAAGCCTCTAACAAATATGTTCTTGGTTCAGTGGAGAAGGGTTCAAATTTCAGAAAGCACACAAACAAACCCAAACGGAATCTAAAGTTAGGACAAATATGCTCCTAAACTACTGGTTGTGTGAGTTTATTCAGTTCGCAGCCATATAAATTGTCAGGAAACAACACAATTCATAGTAAACTACTGGTTCGTATCTGAATAATAATGACTGTCATAATAAAAGGCTAAATAAGTAATGAAACAGGGTCATTCTAGACCAAAACAATGTCCAAGACAACTTACAGATTTTGTTGAAGGCCACAATGTCACAGCTTTGGATGTACTCACTGGGAGGTTCAGTGCAGGGATGATCCTCTATCAGACTGTCGACAGAAAAAAGGTCATCCACAATGGTCATCGCAATTTTCATCTTCTTGATGCCATATCCAACTGGAACCAGTTTTGCTGCAAAGGATGGGATCTCAAGTTTAGAAAAGAAACAAACCAAATTTAATAAGACGTGAGAAGTTTTGTTAGCACTTAGCACTTCTTTGAAAAGTAGAACATTATGGAAGAAAAGAGTGGGCATACATGCACCCCAGAGCAGTCCCTCCATCTTCACACTCCTAACAGCTTCCTCTAGCTTTTGCATGTCAGTTTCATCGTCCCATGGCTTCACATCCAGAAGAACTGATGACTTCCCAACTAAAATAAGAAAAGGTCACAGTTAGCAATAGAATTTCTCAGATCATATAAGCTAACTTCAACAATTTGCTTAATGGCTAAATGAGCATAGATGCAACTGAATGCACTAAAAGCATGATATGAGGGTGCAAATTTGGCTAAAAAGTTTGCTGATTTTTGCATCCCACTGCATGAAGTTTTAGAGATACTAATTATAATTAGGGATCACAACACCACAGGCCCATACGGTCATATCTTCCTTATTCTAGTTCTTTTCAATGTAACTTTCTAAATAGGTCATACTGGGTGGGGAACCAGATAAATAAGGACAGATATACACTCTTTCTTCTTGCCAGAACCTTAACAGCTGCTGCATGCTAAGGGGGTGTTTGGATCATCTTGCAACTAAGGGGGTGTTTGGATCATCTTTTTAACTTCTCATCAATTAGCCACCTAAAGCGAAATTCGGTAAGATGAGATCATCTTGCAACTAAGGGGGTGTTTGGATCACCTGAATAAAGTTTAGTCCATAGTAGGTTAAATATGGACTAATTATTTTTTTTCTTTTTCTAATGAATTATACTCCTCAGTTAGCCTCTATTAGTAATTATTACTTATTAGTCCATGGTTAGTTCATATTTAGACCTTCTATTTGGCATCCAAAACATTTAGTCCATCCAAACACCACCCAAACCGTACAAGTCAAGAATAATAAGCCACGTTTCCAAAAAAAAAAAAAGTCATGTCATAAGAGATGTTGCACGGCTTCCCATCATGATCCAGATGTGAGATTGAATAAATGCATGAACAGTCATACCGTCAAGCAGCCAAGGACGTCGGCCGATCGGAGGGGAGGCTGCACTGCAGACGAGAGGCGGGGTTGCGGGGAGGTGATGACCAACAACGAGCGAATCAGACGAGGCGGCGGCTGAACTGTGTTTTTAGCAGGTTGTGAAATGGAACTTCTCGCTAAGGGCCGTCCCTGGGCTGAACGACCCCTTGACATCTCGGCCCATTCATGAGTTTGTTCTGTCACTTAGGCTTACACAAATTTTGCTGAAAACACACACAACCCCCCCCCCCCCCCCCCCCCCCCCCTAGGCCTACACACACTCGTTCTTATTTTTATCGGCACAACTTAAATATACACCACATTTCGTACCACATGTCCATAGATATGCAAATAAGAGATTAGTAGACTACATATCTATACTATACATATGCAAATAAGAGATTGAGAGACTCTTGCTTCAAGTCATCAAGTGGCACAATACCACCAAATACGCGTGACCCTACTTTTTTCTAGAAAAATTATTAGAAAAAAATATGTGTAGGTAGTGTCCCACCTGTCACTGGATATTTTGGTTCTCTCTAATCAATGTATGTGATATTTTGGTTCTCTTCCATTCGTAAAGAAAATTTATAAAGCTAAGCTATCTGCCCCGCAATTGTCAGGTGACACGGTAGTCAGTGGAGCGAGATCAATTGGCTGCATATGCTCTACGTAATTCGCTCTGCTTTACAAAAAGGCAATACAGGATAAAATGGGCTCACTCGTAATCGTAGTTATAATAAATGATCAATCAGGAGACGCCACTGTCTACAACTTATCTATGTATCCATCCATATGCAGGCATTTGCCCATTCTTACACCATCTCCATCTGTGTCAACAAGAAAAAAAAAAGGTTATCGCCTCGGCATAAACATAAGCATATGCTCTTGCAGTTGCAGTGCCTCCTGTCTTTGTTGGCGACTTGACCATGCTTTTGCGTTTAGCATAACACCTTGTCCTTTCATTTGGTGAAGCTAACTAATAATGAGACGAGATCGCTCTAAAGCGCTTCTGTACTGTTTTGATGAAAACGTGCTTACTAGTTGCAGATACTAGACTACATATTGCGCTGAAGATGACTTGTGTGACCACGCATGCATGGCACAAGCACAAAGATCTGCAAAGATAATATTTTCAGTTCAAGCAGGATTTCAGATGTTAAAGGATCATGTCATCCGGATTACATATGTATTGTTAGAATTATAAATATGTTAGGCCGGATACAAACCCTACTCAGATCGAGTCGATCTATCGTCCCCGCATATGCCCCTCAGGAGATCAATCTCTCCATGATCTTCGATTCGATCAGATGGGGCTACTACGCCACTTGTCTCTCGGCCATGGGCCCATGGCTCTCACTATACCAAAACTACACGGAGAGAACCCCTACACCAAAGACACTTAAACAAAACGGGTCACTAATTGCTTACTAGAGACGCAGCTAACTAAATGCTGTCTTTGATGATACATGTATATGCCATCGAATCGAATGACAATGCTCAGAAATTAATGTGAGGTAAAATAATAATACCAATGTAGAAAGAATTTTATCAAGGGAATGTACTCAACCTTTTACCCTATCATATACAGTAGCTATATAAAACTGTTCAGGGCCATGGTCACAGATCTAAGGTAGTACAGTACAGTACAGTATTTCTCAAAAGTTGAAGTAGGCAGGGGATGTTGAGGAGTTGAGATTTGTGTTTTCTTCCGGAGCGGGGGAGAGGCATCATATAATTAGCTGCATCAAGAACTGGAATAAGGCGATAATTAATGGAGATGTTGCCGGGTTCGTTCCTCTCTTGTTGTCGACCGACAACAGGCTCTGTATGCATTTGTTTACACCACCAGTACGTCCTTTAGTTTATAGGAAGTACAGTAGCATTCAGACTCACATGCTGTCCCTGCCTTCGTCCACAGCGGAGTGATGTTTCATATATAGGGCCCCAGGCCCCCAGCAGCTCGATCTGACTGCATTCAGTTCAGTCTCGGCATTTCGCGGGGAATATCCGATCCGGCCGGTGTACGTCCATTATTAGAGCAGCAATGCAACCACCATGCATGCCCATCCCTCCCTCCCGCGCCATCTCATCGTCTCTCCGGCCGTCCACTGCACGTCGCCTGTTGTTAAGTTAGGCACCTTTCTGAAAGAATATTCTTGTCATCTTCCATACGAGAAAGCGAGGAAAACGAAAGCAAGGAACACGCATGGCGCCTCTGGTCTCGATCTGGCGTACGTCTACGAGTTCACCAGTGAAATGAAACGCCACCGATATCAACCTCGTTCTGCTTATCAGCCATCAAAACAGTGTTTCTCTCACAACAAAACAGCCAAAAACAATATTAATCGATTTATCAGCCATCGAAACAGTATTTTTCTCTCACAACAAAATCATGTGACGACATATATAACTGGCAATGCTTTATGCCACCTACCACCAGTCCACCACGTACTACACGGTATATTCTGTGGGTGGAGCGGATCCTATGCTCCTCTAATTACGCGTTGAATGCATATATACTGTGTGCTTACATAAAGACGATCGTGTATCTACAGTAGAATATATATTGTCATCAGGCATTAGTTACAGAAACTGGGGGCTTTCAAAGGGCAGGTTGACTTATCAGAAATAGTGTGACCATTTCAACGGTGGTGTCGTCATTCAAAGTTTATTCTTTTTTTTTTTGGTGTTGTTTCCTCACTACTCGATGGCTGTCGGTTGTCGTCGTCCTCCTCCTTGCACTGCTCAACTTTTGACTCGTCAGGAGCCCAAGTTGAACGCTGTCTTGTTTCCGAAAATGCACCAGATCTCTATCGGCTTTCTTGCAACGAGCATTAGGCACCTTGCAGTATCATCGTTCTATTCGTCTTTGATCGCTTCTGTGACTCATAAGCCGACAGAGCACTCTTATATCAACTTTTAGAGACATGAGACTGAATTAAAAGAGGCGAACACCGACAGATGCCACACCTCTAGAAATAGAGAGGCGCGCTCACACAACAACATACCGGTCTCCATTAACCATTAAGTCATTAACAGATACAGACGTGTTGCTCAAGTCTCATGTCGATCGGGTAATATATTTCTATATCACAAAGCTGCAGTCTTTTGTTGCCTGAAGGACAGACACACAAATATCACACAAGCTTCTTTAATTTAGTCACAAATGGTTATATTTCTTATTTTCTTTTTCTCCCTGAAAGTAACCAATGCTGAGAGTAAGAGTGCTCGGTTTATCATCCCTTACACGCACAATTGCTAGGCAAAGATCGCGGGCAACATACCTAAGGGAAGGGGACGCAAATACACGTTTTTTCCACCTTCAGGCCTGCCATAGGCAAAGACAGAATCGGATTATCTCTCTCACTGTACACGGTGCTGAGCTTGTCACTTACAGTTCGATGGCTGATGCTTTGTTCGATTTCTACAACTCAGTATTGGGTAGTGACTTTGCGCGTTGCAGGAGGCTGGACTTGGCGGCGCTTGGCATTCCCTCCGTGAACATCGACCACCTGGAAGTTATGTTTACTGAGCAGGAGGTGGCTTCGATAATCAGTGATTTGCCAAATGACAAGGCTCCGGGTCCTGATGGTCTGACTGGTCTTTTTTATAAATCTTCATGGGCTATTATCAAACCGGACATAATGAATGCCATGCACGCTTTCTGGACGTTGGACTCCCGGAGCTTTCACAGCATCAATGAAGCTTTCATGATTTTACTCAAGAAGAAGGAGCATCCTACGAAGATCCGAGACTTTCGCCCCATCAGCCTAATGCACAGCATGGGCAAACTGATTACAAAATGCCTAGCGGCTAGGCTATCAACAGTCCTTGGAACCTTGGTACCCAAGAATCAGTGTGCTTTCATAAAAGGAAGAAGCTTACATGATAATTTCCGGGAAGTCCAACTCACGTGCAAGCACCTACACAAGCGGAAGATGACCTGCGTTCTCCTCAAAGTGGATATTGCCAAGGCCCTCGACTCGGTTGCATGGGTTTTTCTCCCAGAGGTCCTCCAGCACATGGGCTTCGGACTAGGATGGCGAAATTGGATTTCAGTTATTCTTTCGTCTGCAAGCACAAGAATCATGCTGAACGGAAAGCCTGTCACGCGAGGGGGCTCCGTCAAGGTGACCCATTGTCACCAATGCTCTTTGTGCTGGTCATGGAGGTGCTTAACGCCCTTCTAGACTGGCTGGCGGAGCATGGGTTTCTTACTCCGCTGGTCGGGATCCCGGGCTCCAGGGTTAGTCTTTATGCTGACGATCTGGTTATTTTCGTCGTTCCAGTGGAATGAGACTTGCTAGACATCAAAGGAGCGCTTGCCATCTTCGGCCTTGCGTCGGGCCTGTTCTCCAACTTGGATAAGAGCTTGGCGACCCCAATTCACTGCTCCTAGGAGGACATGGACAGAGTGTTGTCGATTCTTGCTTGCCACGCGGAACCGTTCCCATGTCGCTACCTTGGGATACCGTTGTCCGTGCACAAGTTGAGACGAGTGGATGAACAAGCCCTGGTGGACAAGGTGGCCGCCAGGATACCTTCCTGAAAGGGTAACATGTTGAACGCAGCTGGCCGCACGACTTTGGTTAAGACCACCCTTTCGGCAATTCCTATCCACACCCCCTGGCCCTTTGTCTATCACCTTGGGCGGTCGACTTGATTGACAAATTGAGAAGAGCCTTCATCTGGGCAGGTTCAGACAAGGTAGCAGGGGGTAAGTGCAAGGTAGCGTGGTTGACAGTCTGTCGGCCCAAGGATTTGGGTGGTCTGGGAGTAACTGACCTTCGTAGGGCGGGCATTGCTTTAAAGGCCAGGTGGGTTTGGCGAGAGATTGTGTGGGCGAGCGCCGACGTCTGGTGAGAGTGCGGCCTTAGGGCTTTTCCAGTGGGGAGGAAAAAACGACTCATTGTGTGATGTGGAGGCTGTAAAAGTCGACTCAACCATTGCAGCAATCGACTCACGCAGAAGAAAGAGAAAAGTCGATTCGTGTTTTGGAGTCGACTCTTCACAAGTAAACAATGATTTCGGAACGGCGCCATGAGCGGGCGGAGGAGCATACCAGAAAAGACAGCAGGCTCGCATTGTTTACATATTTTTATTTTTCTGTGGGTCCCATTGTACTGCTGATCTGAGAGTCGATTCATATACTCATTCGACGTAGCTGTTTTTGTCAGGACGAATCAACTCAACCATTGCGGCTGCCCTTAACGCTCTTCCAGGCCGCAACGGTGCACCACCTCGGTGATGGTCGTTCGACTTTCTTTTGGACTGACAAATGGTTGCAAGGCCGATCTATCCAGTTCGAGGCACCGACGGTGTTCGCTGCGGTTGGAGGAAGAAGAAGACGTGCTACTGTGGCCGAGGCTTTGCCGGCAAACGCGTGGGTCCGCCATATCAACGGGGCATCCTCGCTGCAGATGCTCGTCGAATGGGCCACATTTGCGATCTGCTTGAGAATGTGGAACTCTCGCAGGAACTTGACACCTTTCTCTGGAAGCTCTCGCCAGATCAGTGCTACTCGTCGACCTCGGCGTACGGGGCGATGTTCTTCGGATCATCACCGGTTTTTGGGGGCAAACATATCTGGAAGACCCCAGCCCCGCCACGGGTACGTTTCTTCTTTTGGTTGGTTCTCCATAACCGTTGCTGGACTGGGGACGGCCGCTTCCGCCATGGTCTGCAGAACTCGGACATGTGCATCGTTTGTGATCAGGCGTCGGAGACCTTGGATCACATTCTTTTGGGCTGTTGTTTTAGCCAGGAAGTTTGGTTCTACTGTCTGAACCGTGTTCACTTGAACCTGGACACTCGGTTGAGGGAGCAATCGGCCCTAGAATGGTGGATTACGACAAGAAAAGAAATTTCAAAATTCTTTCGCCGTGGCTTTGACTCTTATGTTTTCCTCATCGGTTGGTCACTCTGGAAAGAGCGCAACGCGAGGACCTTCCAGGCGAAGGCCGAGACGGCGCAACGTCTTGCTATGCTAATCAAGGAGGAAGCCGAGCTGTGGTGTGGTGCTGGGAACGCACACCTAGCTAGGGTGTTGGCACAGGCGCAGCTCTGATTGCCTCGCCATTTCGCGGTTTAAGTGGACTCTCTAGTCACAATGTAATCCCTAGCTATGGACCCAGTAGTTAGGTTGGGTAACGTGTGGTTACCGTGTTTCTGTAATTTGAACTCTTCCCTGCTTAATGAAATACACGCTTAACCGTTCTCTCAAAAAAAATATTTGAACTAGCTAGCGCAGAACAGTTGAAAACAGCTGAGATGCCATTTGAGAGCAGCTTGGTCTTAATTTGATGGTGAAATTACACTGCAAGAGCATCCAACGCCTATGATCTTGCTCGTTACAGTATAGAAGTAGCGGTCGTCCATTTATTAATTACTCCTACTATTCCTAGTACTAGTTGTATTAGGTAAAAAGATGGCAAAATAAGAGCAGAAAGGACCCCTCATCAAATAAAAAGAAAAAAAAGGAGGGAAAAATAGTGCAGACTGATAATTACACATCACTTCCTCTACATATACTTCCTCCGTTCCAAAATATCTATCTTTCTCACTTCCCGAGAAATAACTTGAATTAATTTTATATAAAAAAATATTAATAATTATGATACATAATTGATATCATTAGATAGATCTTTTGATCTACTCTCTCCATCCAAAAATCGGAGTCATCCTACTAAAAATAAAATCTCCAAGAATCGGAGTCGTCTAAAGCTAGGACCACAGTTTTCACATCGTTCCAGACGGATACAACTTCTCTCACTGGCCCAATTAATTCAATTGTCTGCATGCGGCTCCTCTCATTGGATGAATTAATTCCATCATCTGCATGGACCACCCCACCTTGGTCACTGCGCACGACCCTAAGATGACTTCAATTTTTGGATGGAGGGAGTATTTTTTTTAATAAATTTATTTGGAGACACAAATTTAGTCAAAGTTGTGATACGGAAACCCAAAACGACAGTTAATTTGGGACTGAGAGATTACCGCGCTGCCACTGTGTGGCATTAATTTGGATCGTGACAGAAAAAGAAAAGGAATCAAAACGCTAGCCTGCAATTAATCTTAATTTAGTTTACACCACAGTAGTAATTATTACTGTGGTGTGCGTTCTTGTATTGTACACATACTATATTGCATAAATAGTGTAGTACACTGCTGTAGTGGCATGGAGCATCCATGGTGATGGCCATGGCGAGGACCGACCGACCGGCAGGTAGGTGATGAGCATTGAGCGCAGCAAGTGAGAGGATGGAGGGCACTGGCAGTGGCAGCCTGGCAGGCAGTCTCACTGCGTGGGGATGAGGGGCGACGGCGTGTTACTGACGGAGACGGAGACGGAGACGGACTGGAGGAGCCAGTCTGACTCCGGCAGCGGCTGCATGGGCGGCAGCGAGAAGTGTCCGACGGTGGAGCTCCCGCTGCGCACCTCCTGCATGGTGAGCAGCGCGGCGACGGTGTTGCGGAAGATGCTCTGCTCGGCGACGGCGACGGCCTGGCGCCGCTCCCGCTCGTGGAGGAGGTCGTCCCTGCTGCTGCTGGCGGGGAACGGGCAGACGACGGCCTCCATCATGGCCTCACAGTCCCTGACGAGTCCAGAGATGAGGTCGGTGGTGAAGAAAGGTTGGCTTAGCACCCTGGCGATGACGGGGAGGCGGAGCACGCCTCCCGTGCGCTTGTCGAACTTCTTGAGGATCTTGGCGAGCCCCGTGTAGTTGACGCTGCTGTAGTTGAGCAGCAGCACCATCTCGCCGTGGAAGTCCACCACCTCGCGCGAGATGGAGATGGTGTCGGCCGAGGCCCGCTGGATGCGCTCCTGGAGCTCCCTCTGCCGGATGACGAACTCCTCCTCCCGCTCCATGAAGAAAGCGTTGAACTTGTCGATCTCCGCGTCCAGGAGCGTCAGGAAGTCGGCCTCCTCCGCGGCCCGGGATGACGATGGGGAGGCCACGGCGTTCACGCGGCGCTTCAGCTCCTTGTAGTTGAGGAAATGGCTTCGCCACTCTGGCAGGCTCTCCTCGATCTGCTTCTTCAGCCGCTTGCCGAACTTCATCGGTCGGTCGGTCGGTCTTTTTGCAAGAACAAGAACTTGTTTGGTTTGTTTGATCGAGATCGCAGTATGTAGATCAATTAATTTGATCTCTCTCTGTGTAAGACTGTAAGTGTGATCGAATGAGAATGGGAGGAGGGTGAAACACTAGCGACGGTGAGCTTAATATAGGGAGGGGAAGGGAGGTGGGTGTCGGTTGCCATGCGTGGTTGGATTGGAGCAGCTGCAGCCTGCAGCAGAGGAGCTGCGCTAGGGAAGTCCAGAAGCGAATATGTGGGAGCATATCCGATGCGTTGCGTGTAATAAGGGGAAAGGGATGGGACATACTCTTCTGCTCGTCTGCTGGGGAGACAAACGGATTCGGGAGATATTTAAATTACAGTAATTAATAAACAGATTAACTAACCAATTCAAATAAATATGTGTATCATATCTCTCTGCTTCGCTCCTATGGATCAAGCGCACAACTTTTCTTATATAAACGAACAAAGCCTAATGAACTTTGTGTCCTGCACCAAATCTCTCCAGGATGCAGTATTTTTCTCTCACAACAAAACAGTCAAAAACAGTATCAACTGGTTTATCAGCCACCGAAACGATCAGACAAACAATGTTTTTCTGTTTTTTTAACTCAACTGCGTAGTGTTGGTATCCTCAAACATCTAAAAAATGCACACCAGTATTTTACAATCCTCTCTATCTATTTCACCGGTGCTTTTAATTTGTCCTATATATACCATACCAAGCTCTCTCTCTCTCTCTCTTTCATTTTTTTTGTTTTCCTTTTTGTAAGGAAAACTTTCCAACCAAATGGAGCCGTTGTTGTTTAGGGCCTCTTTGGAACGCAGAGCATTTAATTAAAACACAAGAATGAAAAAACCAATAAGATTGAGTCGTCATGTGTCACTTGTAGTCTTTCAAAAATTGAAAATATATAGAAAAACTTACAATGGAGCATTTTGAAACAACACATGAGAAATACAGGAACTAAGAGAGAGGTATATGTATAAAGGAAAGTTTTCAAGAGGTTGTACGTACCCTGATGTCCATACCTTGCAACAAAAATTTACATCTCATGTCATCTCTTTCAATACATTTTGGAATCAGAATCTATACTATAGTTGGACATGCATTATTCTAACTCGTATGAGCATTTATCCTGAATCCACATCATTGACAAGACAATAAAAAAACTCTAATATGTAATTCATCACGTACTGCTACTCTTAGTAAAACCAGCTAGAATTTTTATGCTCCGAAAAGAAAGAGAGAGCCATGGACCAAAATATAGAGGAAGAAGGAAAGATATGTCCAGCAGTGGAGTTTACCAGAGCAACAAGTAGGTTGGCGTAGCAATTTGAGAGTGTGATCGAAGAGTTGAAAAACGCAGAGGGCTCTCCAATGTGCGAGCATGATTCCGTGCTTGAGGCTGTACCAAGTGGAAAGTGGCATGCCGACCTTTGTGTTTGTTTACGGTTGCGTTTGTGGAGAAAACGATACAAAAAGTTTTTATTCCAAGGGATTATACTTGTAAGATGCTTTCTTATGTAAGCAAAGGACACACGCTTGAGGCGTCCATTACTCTGTCACTTCTCATCTGGAAAAATGGAAACAGATTATGACGAAATATTCGAATTCGTTTTCCATGATAATGTATTCCACTCGTTCACTATATTTGTCATTTCCAGATTCAACCTTTTCTCAAGTTATTACTTGTCATTCTCACAGGTTCCAAAGAATCATTAACTTGGTAAATTGCACTAGCACGAAAAATATTTTTAGAATTGAGTATCTTTTATTTACAGAGATAGAGATGGAGCCTAACCGTCTCTGACAAATAGCCTCTGCTAATGTGTCATTAAAGCGAATAACACAAAGGCATCTTTCTAGCCACATATACTTTTCTACCACTACTGCATAGTCACTTGTAAGTAAATATAGGGTGATATTTTTTTTAAACCACTCCGTAATCTTGTATGAAGTATTTTGCCTACTAAATGATCTCAAATGAAAAAAAAACTATAAAGTTTTATACCGGGCTGAGAGTATTCTTATAACTTTGATATAGGATATGTTTTCGTCCAAGATTGTTTAAACTCAAAACAAATAATTTAAACTCCAAACAACTTTAAAATAAAAAACTTGTTAACAAGTTGTAGATAACTTCGATCACTACAACTTTAGTATTCACCATATCAACATTCAAGATGGTTTGAAACTCTAATTAATTTTTCAAATATGAGAACTTAAAATACATATTTAGGACTCAAATGACTCTAAATAGAGAACTTGTCAACTACGGAGTTTGTAGAGACAAAATAGAGCGCATGTTAAATATTTACTTTTTATTTTGCAAAGAAAGAGACCATTCTTCACATTGCGTTCGATTGATTTGCTCTCATATTTGGCATTGTTAGCTTGTTACCATTCGTCATTTTATCCATTATGAGTTATTATAGATTTAATTAGTTTTAACTTAAATTTTTTTAATGAGTGGATGTAACGAAGCAATAAGAGAAAATAAGGGTATTGCTATTATACAGGTGCCTGTTTTTTGGCAAAGGATCAGGCGATGTTGCTGGCCATCTACCATGCTTCTCTTTGTTGCTTTCGTCAGCTGGATAGCAAAATATGGCAGACAACACATTTGCCCATCGTCTGAAATCTCAGACAACTGAATTCTAACATATATGAGAAAATAAATCATATGGCACTACTAAAACAATGTTTTTTTTACATGTGTCTAATTAAAATAATATTCTCAAAGGTGTATGCTTGGTCTGCCCTCGGACTAGATACATGAGAAAATGTGTGATTTCCACGGGTGACCAAGCAAACTGTCCAACCCCACAGTCGCTCTTGGGCAGTCTCTGGAAACAAATTTAATTTATAGAGGTGGTCCATGGCTATAGGCCCCGGCAAACTGTACAAGGAATCACGGTGCAGCAAAAAGAGATGTCTTCGGATTTTTTTTGTATATATATATATATATATATATATATTAGTAAAGATATTAGTTGAAGAATGGCCAGTTGTTCTTTCTTTTTGATAAACGAATGAAATTACAAGAGAACTTTGACAGTGTTTGAATGAATAATAAATATTGGTGCACTTTAGTAATCTTCTAGAGTTCATCTTGACGACAAAGTCTTAGTTTGGCTCTTATTACCCTCATATAATATTTTCTACCATGTAAAGGTAACTAACCATTGAAACATCAGGCGCTATTGTGAAGTACTATGGTTTTAGAGAGATCATTCCTAGGCATATCCGCTAAGACCACATTTCTTCATCATCACAGCTTCCCCCTAACTTTTGGATTATTTAATCTTGCGAGAGCACTAAGAAAAGGAAAAAATATTACATACTCTCAGTCTCTACTACTCTCTTAGTTTTTTATTTGATCTTGTCCTGTCAGTTACATGCATGTCCATTGGAGGGGCTAGTTTTTAAGATTTTCTCCCTCGGTCTTCAGTCTTCACACTCGTCATCTTCATGGGCATGGACATTTTAATTTCTTCAAGATTCAAAGAGCCGTCAGTCTCATATATTTTATTGAGCACAACATGCACTTGGAAGTTTATTCCTAGGCATATGCGGAAAACTGGTTCAGCTGTTTTATAATCTTAGTATATATGTTTATACTGTCAATATTTTATTACCACGGGATGAGGCTAAGCAAAAATGATGTTCCCCTTGAAACCGATTGGTTTCCACGCCTGCTAACACGCTGGCCGACACACACGTCTCCGCTCCATCAGAAGCTCCGAGGAATCTTCATCGTCATGCAAATGATTCACTTATCTATAGCAATTTGGTTACCAAAGAAGCTCTAATAATTTGGGATTTTAGGAAAGAGGATATTGTGTACGTAGTATTTGAGGTAAGTTAATTAGTTATAAATTGTCACGAGAACCGAGAAGAGAACTCCAGCATGAGTATCTTTCAGTCGAGCCTTTGAAATCTCCTCCCTGCCAGGCCATCGATTCGTATCCTTCGCTAATCGAGCTTAATTGTTTCCGACACAGAGGGCTCCATGTCGGTTTTATTGCAGCATTTGTCACCTTGTAGTGCAAGTTAAGAAGATGAAAAATGGTAGTACGCAGTAGTCCCAATATATAGGAGATATCAGCAAAAAAATAAGACGTGATAAAAATTATAAGGACAATATTTGGAATATGATTTGGATATGAAGAATGTTGATGGGACTTTAAATGAATGCTTAATGATAGTTTAAGATATATATGATATAACTTGAAGATGTCTTGATACGGTGAAAATAGCAAGGCAAGTGTTTGGATGGACTAAGCAAAGGTGAAGGTTAGCAACGACTTAAATGTCTATGGACCGTGGCTAAGGTGAAGAAAAGAGTATTTACTTTGAGTCGAATTAAGTAGAAGTACGTCATGAATGGACCTCACGTGTGTTGAAATAGTTCAAGTCACATGCTTAGAGTGGACTTGCTCAATGAGACAAATATGTCGCCTTGTTCGTTTGGCTTATCAGCCACCGGAACGGTATTTTTATCTCATAATAAAACAGCCAAAAACAGCACCAACCGGCTTATCTCAGCCATCAAAACGATCAAGCGAACAGACCACTTGCCAAACCTGTATGAAGATATATTATGAAGAAGTGGTGTATGAAGATTCATGCAAACTCAAGAGGATAAAATTGTTATCTTTAACCATATAGTCATATTATCAAGAGGGGTGTAGCATTAAGTGTGTTGACAATTCTTGATATTTAGTTTAACCAACCCCAAGTGCTAACCTGAGAAAAACACTTGTAACAACAGCTACCCATGGCGGTCTTGGTGCTTGCTTCAAATTGGGATGGATATCCCTTGAAACAAGCATTTCGTAGAGTCCAATCATCAAAATTGAGGTTCGCAATAAGAAGTTATGGCTATTTTGGTCTAGCTATGCCGAAAATTCTAGGTCTGTCCAAAAATTTTGGTCAAAGAAGAAGACCAAGATATCATGTTCACCAATCAAAGAAGAAGGCAAAGAAAGAGAGGATACTTTGATTGCGGTGATCAATGAAACAGACCCAAGCCCAAGGAGGGAAAGGATAGGAAAAGGTCAGCGCTTACAACCATAAGTCTTTTAAGATGACACCTTAAATAAATAGAAGGGCCAACACAAGAGAAGGACCAACACAATTAGGGACGACCACAAATCATCACCAAGCTTTTCACACATAACATGGCTTATGATAAGACGAAGTAATACTGAAAGTGAAGTGGGTGTAGGTGATGATGATTCAAATTGCAAGTCATTTTGCGTTTCCAGATACTAGATGTACTACATATCTAAATATAATTATAATTTTTTGAGATGAAAGAAAATATATATTAGATTATAGCTAGGTACATCTTCATATTACAAGCGCGCTTTTTTTTTAGATTGTAGAATAAATATATCCCAGCCTCGCATTCACCTGAATGCTTAAACAAGCGCTCTGCAATACACTACATATATCTATAAACTGAATTTTATCAATATTGTACTCACACTGTGAATAGCTCCATAACTCAGATCTAACCTATGATGCTTGCTGTGGACTAAGGAAAACAACTCTAGGCCTTTCTGCACACACCTCCCTCGCACACATACGCAGCCGCCGGGGAGTTGCTCCATAGCCGCCTTGGCTTCTTCCTCCTCCTCCTGCTTCCCGAGCGCGCACTTGGGGTGAAGATCGAAGTCGCACCGGTCAAACCTGTAGCACC
The DNA here is from genome assembly GCA_022036555.1 of Microstegium vimineum. NCBI lineage: Eukaryota > Viridiplantae > Streptophyta > Magnoliopsida > Poales > Poaceae > Microstegium > Microstegium vimineum. Next base: position 42,788,832 of record CM039123.1, read on the forward strand.
ACGAGCTGCCCAACCCTTGGCACTCATCGCAGCTGTAGGTGACGGCAGCATCACGCCGCGCGCGTGAGGGCAAGCTCGTGCCTCACCGTCCCGGGCCACGCCATAGCCTCCTCGTCAAGCTTCCTCCCCAGCTCCTCGAGCATGTAATTGTTGGAGGCGCGGTCGAGGATCACGGGACGAGCACCTTGATGTTGAGGGCTCCCATGTCTGACGGTGCGGAACTCCGCGGATAGCAGCAGGGCGCGCGACTCGCGCTGCCCGAGGAATTCGTCCTCGAGGTGCACCCAAGCGACGCGAGCGGTCGGCTCCTTCAACATCGTCGACTGCTGCAAGTCGGAGTGGATCGTGCCGTAGATCCACGTGAGGACGGTGCAGTTCATTTGCACCCAAGCCGGCCGGTTGGCGTTGACCACGTCGGTGAGAACGTGATCAGTGCCGGGCATACTTGCCCAGGACGACGAGGAAGAGGGTGCTCCAGCGGGCCTCGCGAAGAGTTTCGCACCGTCAGACATGGGAGCCCTCAACATGAAGGTGCTCGTCCCCGTGATCCTCGACCGCGCCTCCAACAATTACATTCCAACAGAGCACCTCCGCCGTGAATGGGAACGCGTCGGCGCCGTGCGCCAGGATGTGGGACTTGGCGTCCATGGTGAGCGTCCGGCCGGAAGGTCCGACGGCGACGAGCGAAGGGATCGCACGGATCCTCATCTTCTTCATCAGCGGCCCCTTCCGTTCGTCTTTCCAGGGAAGAGCGAGCCACGGCTTGAAAGACAAGTACTCGTCGTTGCCTCGTAGGCGCTCACCCTGCTGTCGACGGAGACGAAGATGATCTCCAAGTCGGCAAGTCGCTGTCGCTGGGCACCCTGTGGCCGCCTCTGCTTGAGATCAGGTAGTCACGAGTGGGCGTGCCAAGAACGCTGTGGATAGTCTGGCTGTCCTTTTCTGCTCGATCTCTCCTGCTCCTTCAGTTCACTGACCCTCTCCGGCATGAACGGGGACGACGCCCCTGCACCGTACTCGCTGATGAACTTGACGCCCTCTTTCGTGTAGATCTCGCCTGTCTCTGCGCCGAGGATGACGACGCTCGGAATGCATGCCGTTCACCTTGAACCGGCTGACGAGACGCTTGACGCATTCGGAGTCGTCGGAGAACGGGACCGCCAGCCATGGCATGCATCTCTGCGAAGTAGGCGTCGAATGACTCCTCGTCCCTGTCGCGTGAAACAAAGACGACCTCGAGACTACTCTTGTTGCCCTGCTGCTGCTGCTGCTCCAGTTGTTGGTATGTTTGAACGAGCTTGGGTGTGAAGAGCCTGCATGGTGGGCACCATGAGGCAGAGAAGTAGAGGGCCACGGTGTTTGCCTCGATGATGCAAATCTTCACCTGCAGGATGATCATCAAAGGAATATATAAGGTGTGCAAATTAAGGTTATCATTATTGTTTACATACGCATGAACGTAGTGTACAGTACGTACTTGTCCTAGATAAGATCAATAGTTATTGTACAATCTTTGACTTCCTGTATGCACTTCTCTCTCGGCTTATCTTTTCAGAGAAAAAAAAAGGTTCAGAACTAGATTTATTACCGAACTTTTTTGCTACTGAATCGTGGTAAATGGATTGCTGCTGCATTGTATTGTAGTATAGAGATTCCAGTTCCTATATAAGATCCCTGAAGAACACTTTTTTTATCTCCCCTGAAGAACACTATGATCATTTGAAGAAAAGGATTCTGTATCCCGGATAGAATAATTGAGACAACTTTATCAGGGGAGATCTCAAGTGCCGGTGTTTTGGAGAAGATTAAATATGAAATATAATTGAAGATTTTGTTTCAAAGAATACCGGAAGGATGATGCTTTTTACTAGTTACTAGAATTTAAGATTTTGTTAAGCGGCCATTTGAATCTTTTCATTTTGAAAATCTATTTAATGGATTAGGCTATTTGGTTTTAAATTTTGACATTCCACAACTTTCTTAAGTTCACATATGAGTATATCTCTAATTTATAGGATGTGAGATGAAATTTGATTCTATGGATCATTTTTACGCTCCAACTTACGCTAGTAGTGAACAAATTTTCAGTTCAGATTTTTAGTCCCAGCCATTTTTAGAACCGAAACTAAAGAGAGAGAAATTGTTCCGGTTGGAACCACTAACTGGGAGTATAGTCCCCTGTCTAACGGCTCTAGCAGCAGCTTTTGCAAGGAGGGGGGCTTTAATCCTGGTTGGTGGTTGGAACCGGGACTAAAGTTTTTAATCCCGGTTCGTGGCTCTAACCATGGCTAAAGCTAGACCTTTAGTTCCGGTGTCATTCACCAACCGAGATTAAATATACCTCTTCATATTTATCACGCTTCTTCCTTCCCTAGCCCAAGCCATTTCAAGCTCTCTGTTTTTGCTCATCAATGACTCTCTGTGAAGTCTTCCTCCACTTCGGCCATCTCAAGATTTCTTCGACTCTTCCATTCATTCTTTGGCTCTAAAGGTTACCAACTTCATCATCTCATGTTTCATCACTAGTCTTTTCTCTTATTCCATGGTCTAGAATAGAGAAATATTATGGTCTTTTAAATGTGAGTAATGGTTGTTTTTTCTTGATTTTTAGTCATTTTAGCTAAAAATCACTGGATAGTTTGTGTATACATGCATGCTCTTTTCATAGTTTAGAGAAATAAGGATATTTAGGGGTTTTTTTATAAAGCTTATTTTAACTTTAATATAGTTTAGAAAATGAGGAATTCATATTAGTTTTAAAAAAATGAGTATAGAGAGTAGATGACGTTTGCGACTTCCGGGTCATCGGCCTATCATTAGGTTCCAAAGTGACTCAGTCCAGATTTCCCTCTCATCGAGTGCGGTAAGTGTAAGCAGAAGGTTGTGATGGCGTATCGAGTGAGAAAGGAAGGTGCCAATAAGGATCGTATCTTCTACGTGTCCAGATCGCAATGTAAATTGTTTTGTCGTATTTGTTTTTTTTTGGCTTCTAGTCATTTTTCTTGATGATTTTGATTGAAGTTCTTAATTTGTTGTTTTAATCTCAGTGAGATAGCAATGGATGTGAAGGTTGATACTAGGAGAATGAGTATGTTGACCACATACAACAATCTCTTCCAAAGGCGGCTCGTGAGGTAGTGAGCCAGCAGAAAAAGCACGTAGACAGACGAATGATCTATCTGTTTTAGTTGGAATTGGTCGCGAAAAACTTTTTTTTTCTAAAGTACATTGTAGGTTTAGTTTGTTTAGACTATATCTATATGATATTAATTAATCATGTTTCCAAAAAAAAACATCTCTAAGAGTTTTCTAAATATTTCTTCTAAAATTTTTATGTTTTTTAACTCCTAAAAAGATATTAGTAGAAAAAAATACCATTTCCAAGAGTTCCTAATAATCCACTCCTAAAATATAATACATTTTTACATTAGAAATCCTATACTATTTCTAAATTATCCTAACCATTTTTATAAATTCTTTCTCTCTTGTACAGTTGCATCAGAAACCATTTTCTACTCTTTATTCTTACCACGCCATTTCACCTCTGGATTGGCTGACTTTACACGAGGCTCAGAAGCGCGTAAGTTTACACGTAACGTGGTGAGTTTTCCGAAGTTCTGACAGATTAGGAGAATGGTTAGGAGTTGTTGAATAGTTTTTTTTCTCATTTACCTAAAAACCAAGAAAAAGAATTTAGAAAACTCTTGGAGATGCTCATATAGCACGCTCCATTTCCCTCAAGCAGAAATGCAAAGTATAAGTATCTCGATAACTTATAAATATATTTCATATAGAATCATATTAGCTTAATTAATTTATGCGTAAATTATCAATATTAGAACGAATTCAATTCCAAAAATCCAGTCGGTTCCTAAGATTCATCCATTATACTCTTCTTTAGCATGAATGCCTACTGTGATTGTTATAATTTTTAAGGCAAAAAAAACAAGTCTGTTGCTATAATGTGAAATTCAAATACACTTTTGGTTATGTATATTTGTCAATAAAATAGGCAACAGTTTGTATTTCGCACCAGACCTGCGATTGCCTCCTCGTAGGAGGTAAATCACGGCCTCTTGATTTCTAAAGAGTAGAAACAATTAAGTAATTGAAATATTCAGTGGTGAACAAAAAAAAGAAGAGAAAGTCCTCCCGGATAATTTTGGCTGACCTGCTCGCCGGAGTTGCGGACGAGGAAGTCCCGATCACCGGTGCCGAGGATGGCCCCGATGCCACCGCGCTTAGATCCGGTGATCGCCCGCTCCGCCATACGCCGCGCGTGTGCTACCAGGGACTTGGGAGTTAGAAGAGGGCCAAAATCCAATCAGCGGCGACAGCAAAGTGATGCCAGCGTGCCGCCGCCGTCTCCGCCGCTCAGTGACCTTGGCGGGCTGACAATTGCCGGCCATTCCAAAGACTAACATACAGAAGAGACACAAACACAAAAGATGAAGCCGGCCGAGACCGGCCAAACGGACGATTCCTCCAAAGGCCGCCTGTTTATCTAGCTAGTGGGGATGCTCGACGGATGTTTCGGTTACAGTATTGTACCATGGAATAATTAGACTTAGAAAATTCCTCACGTAAATTATAAATAAACTATATAACTAGTTTTTTTATCTATATTTAATATTCTATATATGTGTTTAAAAATTATGATGGGACAGAAAATATAATAAAAATTTAGAATTTCGAGGTGAACTAAACAGGAGCGGCATCGCAACAGAAGTGCAGTTTTTTATATATATATCCATGCCATGCCAAAGAACCAAACAAAGCCATATATATCCATGTCATGCCAAAGAACCAAACAAAACCGCGTTTCAAGTTGTTCCCCCAAATTTTTACATTGACACAATGTATCACAGCTTCGACAAACAACCGACCATGCATGCATGTCACCAGATGTGTGGATCTAGAGTCTCTGAACCAGGCAAGGATGCAGAAGACCTTCGTAGAGCAAGTCCAACAGTGCAATTTGAAATATTAACACCACCAAACTACTCACCTCATCCTCGACCATGCTTCAGAACAAAGATAATCATGTGGATCCAAAACCAAAACAATGTCTAGCATGCAAGATTGCAGAAATATAAGGCAACAAAAAATTGCCACCAACATCACATGCTTGATATATATAAAAGCAGAAATACCATGCAGCAAAACCATTACTTTGATCTGAAACAATACTGTGAATAGTTTTGCATACATATATAAATGCTCCTAAGAGTTCAGGGTGCAACTACTATATATTTATTAACACACAAACACCAACAGCCCAAAAATCTCAGCTCCAAGCACAAGCATCTCACGATTATTGTCACACCCCACACATATTCAGATAGTACCGGAAACTGGCAAAGGCAACTCTAGACCTTCCTGCACACGCCTCCCTCGCACACGTACCCAGCAGGGGCTTCCTCAGTGGACTTGCCTTCCTCCTCTTCACCCTTCTTTTCCTCCTCCCCCAATGCGCACTTGGGGTGCAGATCAAAGTCACACTCATCGCACCTGTAGGACCACGTGCTGCCCATCTCTTCACACCCATCGCAGCCGTACGTACCACGGCGCAGCAGGACAAGTTCGTGCTCGTCATGCAGCTCATGCTTCAGCTTCTGAGGCCACCCCTTCGCCATCTCATCCAGCTTCTTCTGCAGCTCCTCAACTCTCTCCTCGGTGAATGGGAAAGCATCAGCACCGTGGATCATCAGCTGGGCCTTTGCGTCCTTGCTGACTGTCTGCCCAGTAGGACCGATGGCGACAAGTGAAGGGATCCCACGGATTTTGAAGATCTTCTTCAGGGATGCTTTCCTTTCATCTTCCAAAGGTAGAGCAAACCATGGCATTTCAGAGAAAAAAGCATCGAATGAGCTCTGATCCCTGTCACTGGAGATGAAGACGATCTCAAAATCGCTGTTCTTCTCTTTGATCTTGTTGTATTCCTTGACAAGTGTGGGCAGGAAGGCACGGCATGGTCCACACCATTTTGCTGAGAAGTAAAGAAGGACAGTCTTCCCAACAAGTTCTGATACAGGAACCTGAGATATACATTAAATACACTTTAATTTTCTCATGATAATCAGACATATAATTAAAACCATCAAAAGTGCATAAAATTTGTATGCTATACAATCTTTACTAAAGCAGACAGTAAAATAAAAGGACAGCGTTAAACAATATATCCTTTACCAATTGGAAAAACTCTGTTTACTTGATAATTATCTCTTTATCATCTATCACTTCCTAAAGTTAGCATGAGGACCATTGTTCAAGGTCACAGTGGTTAATTTTAAACTAGGATATTGTTTAAACAAAAGAGTTCTTTACCCATGGTAAAGTATAAATAATACCACAGCCATCTTAAAATCAAAATAGTACTTTTTTTAGATAAAAGAAAATAAACTTACTACTTAATGGAGTGATTAACTTGTCTTTTGCAATGACAGAAGAGGACTTTCATATAAAAGAAGTCAAGCAACAGTAGTGCATACCTTTGCACCATCTTTTCCAATGACAAAGTCTGAATCACCACTGATTAGAAGGGACTCCAAGGTCTGTGATGCAGCTTTAGCCTTTGCCTTCTCAGCAAGAATTTCCAGCTTCTCAGCACTAAAGGGGAAGCCCTCCCATGCCTCAAAACCATGCTCATCAATTATGTCCGCAACATTGCTGTTCAGTGTCTTTCCATCAGGGCCAATCAGAACTAGTGTAGGAAGAGACCTGAGCTCAAAGAAACGAACCAGCTTCTCACACTTCTGGTCACCTTGAGGAATTGCAAGCCAAGGCATCTTTGCAAAACTCTCATTAAATGATGACTCTTCGCTGTCCAAGGATACAGCTACAACTTCAAATTTCTCCCCCACTTCTTTGAGTTTCTCATAGATCTTAGCAAGCAAAGCAGTGAATTCAGTGACTGGTCCATAGCCATCCACCACAAAGCACAGACCAACATACTTCCCCTCAAGCTCAGAGATGGGTACCTGGGTATAGATAACAACAATAAAAACAAGTAAGCATTTGCAAGACAATGAATATATCAAAGTAGGTCATGAGAAGTTGCATCGAGCAGTTACCTTGTCTCCCTTGTTTGAAATGAGATAGTCTCGAGTAGATGTGCCAAGCACGCTTTGAATAGTTTGATTCTCCTTTTCTGCCTTTTCCTGTTCCTTCAGTTCATTGATCCTATCTGGTGTGAAAGGGTAAGCCTCCACACCATACTCACTCACAAATTCAACACCATCTTCAGTGTAAACTTCACCGGTTTTTGCATCAAGGATGACAAGGTGTGGGATACCAGAGACCTTGAACCGACCATCAAGGGCCGTGCGGCCTTCAGTGTCAGAAAAAGGGACAGCCAACCATGGCATCTTTGCAAAGTATTCATTGAATCCTTCCTCATTTTGATCAGCCGAAGCAAAGACGACCTCGAAGCTCTTGCCCTGTGAGGCAAGCTCTTTGTACACTTCAATAAGCTTGGGCGTGAACCGCCTGCATGGCGGGCACCATGAGGCAGAGAAGTAGATGGCCACAGGGCTCGCCTCGATGCTGCTGATCTTCACCTGCAGGATAACAAAAAAGAAGGCACAGAGATGTTCAGAAACCAAATTCTGGTTGAGAATAGCAAGATGGCTGCAATTATTCACCATCACCAAATGTAAATTTGCTTTTATTATGTTTATAAGAAGAAGTTCAAACTTTACGCTTTCTAATAAAGCTGGGCTGGGCCTTTGATCTAAAAAAAATGTTTGTAAGAAAAATGTCATGGATGTTTCAGAACTACCACCTTTCAGATGTCTAAACTTGCTATAGGTAACTTTTTTCTGTCAGTTAAACCTGTATATGTGGTTATGTCGAATCGAAATAGGCAACTACGCTTTCAGAATTAATAATAATGATCCAGAGTTCCAAACAATATCCCCCACAGTACCTCCCTCTCTTCCCACCCACAAATATTGCAGTACAGATGGTGGTAACACTCTCAAGGGCTATTCCAGAAGAAAACGCAAGGATCCTATATAACACAAAAGTAGCGTTACTCATAAAACTACTAGTTTTGCACCCTTGATGAAGATTTGGAAACTCTGGTAACAGAAAGATTAAACCTGAAGTAAATTTATGGTAAATTTACTGGGTCAACGCGCGGCTGTTTCAACTTCATATATCTAGATCACGGCTCGCCCCACGTGGAAGTCGATTAAAAACTGATAATCGCGCTCACCGCGCCCCTGCCAATTGGTACCCACTCCCTCCAAAGATAGTATTAGATACAGGGTTTTTCAAACCGAACGGTTACCACGGTAACCGACCGGTTACCGGCAAACCGCCCGGGACCGGTTCGGTTTCGGTACCGGTTTGAATTCAAATTTCAAATTTGAAAAAAAAAAATCGAAAATGCTGAAAAAATTCCTAAAAATAGTTCATGATTTATAGAGTCGAATGGTGTACAAATTTTTTAAATTGGAGTTCGTTTGCTATTTATTTTGACGTGTACAAGTTTGAAAAAAAAAGAAAAAGGATCTTTTTTATTTTTTTTCAAACTTGTACGCGTCAAAATAAATAGCAAACGAACTCCAATTTGAAAAAAAAATTGCACCATTCGACTCTATAAATCATGAACTATTTTTAGGAATTTTTTCAGCATTTTCGATTTTTTTTTTCAAATTTGAAATTTGGTTTGGGGCGGAACCGCCCAAACCGGTCGGTAACCGGCCCTAACCGACCGGTTACCGGTCCCAAACCGTTTGAACTACGCCGTTTGAATTCAAAATGCAAACCGTTCGGTTTGGGGCCGGTTTGGGCGGTTACTGTCGGTAACCGGCAAACCGCCGGCGAGCGGTTCCCGGCGACCGGTCGGTAAGGTAAACCCTGATTAGATACTCCATCCCTCCCTAAAGTAGTACTCCACTAGGCCTACACTACACAGTAAAAGTCGATTCGTCGAAGAGCTAAAGTAGTAAACCCCCTCCCTCCCTTGCTCATCAATATCATCTACTACAACTTACTGGTAGAGTGGTAGTACTAGTTGATACTTCTGCAGCAGGTACTAGGTAGCCGACCCACAAAAACCCCCATCCATATCCGCGTATTCCATAATCGGATCGCCGCCACACGACAAGAAATCGAGCCATCAGCGCGGGATGGCGAATCTGCGCATCTACCCCGCCACGAGACAAATTAAAGACGAGCGCGGAGGCTGACTGAACTGACCTGCTCGCCGGAGTTGCGGACGAGGAAGTCCTGTTCGGCGGTGGCGAGGATGTCCCCGATGCCGCCGCCGGCTGCGGCTGCGGGCGCCGCCTCCGCCATCTGCTGGAGCGGGGCTGCGGGGGAGAGAAAGCAAGCGAGAGCGGAGTGGTGGGTGGTGGTGACGTGGACACGTGGTGTGACGGTTGATGGACGGGGCTGGTTGGCTCTGGCTGCCGTTCTCCGCCGAAGCCCGCCTCGCCGGTTTATATAAGCGCACGCGGGACGGGTGCGCCGCGCGTGGGATGCGGGGCCTGGTCTGTGTGGGTGTGGTCTCTCGCTTTGCCGGCTGGTTTGTTTCCTTCGCTTGCAAGATTGTGATCCACACAAGTGAAGGTTCCGCGAATCTTCGCAACTGGCATAAACTTAAATTCCGCGGATGTAAAACAAAATAAATTCCGCGTGCCTACTGGGTATTCTTTTCTATACGTGCAATCATAATTACGAGTCTCATCCACGTTAACCGGCCCTATTTAGATCCTTTCAAAATTTCAAATTTTCAGTCACATCAAATCATTGAACATATGTATGGAGCATTAAATTTAAATAAAAAATATAACTAATTGTAGTAAATAAAAAATATAACTAATTGTAGTAATTTGCTAGACGAATCTTTGAAACTTAGTTACTTTATGATTGGACAATAATTACCAAATACAAACGAACATTTTTGCCATAAACTTCGATAAAAACTATGTCTAAATTAACAATGAAGCAATGTATATAGAAAATAAAACACGACTTATATAATTTAAAATAGAGGGGTAGTAACTATGAAACACGTTTGCGAGAGTTTTTTAGGTTACCACCTATTTGTCGATGCTCATATACAAATATTAGCTTCGTCAAATTTAGAACCAATTCTATACTAATTCTGTGAAGTGGTAATTAGAAATTAAAATGTAGATTCCTTTATTTCACTCCACTTACATGTTACTTTGTGCATAGAACTTTTATCATGCTAGAGAATCATGTAATACTACTTTTAGTTATAGACTATTCACTTCTCTAAAAGAATTACTTTTCATATAGAATCAAGAGCAGAACGAGCTTTAGAAAATAGGACCGTGTTTTTTTCTAAGACAAAGCCATCCAATGAGGATGGTAAGGGAGCGCATCACCAGCACATGAGCCCTAATAGCTAAATATAGAGGTCTATGTCAAAAATATCACACCAAATTTAACTGGACACCTAAATCCTCATTCCAGATCCCATTCTTGTTGGGCTAATAGCCTAACAGGAAACGCACATCTTCGCCTCTCTCTTCGGAATTTACTCCTACTCCTTCTGGATGCAGCCCTGCCTACCAAAATAAACTCGTTGAGATTTATGTTACTTCTACTCTTAAGATTTGGCGTTGAGCCGAAAAGTTATATTAATTGTCTATACATGATCATATAATGGTGGAGGTTTAAATTTATACACCGGATCCGATGGAAACCTAGTCGAATAATACTAAACAATACTCAAATGGAAAAAGAAAATATTCTAAATTTAGATAAATTGGACTCCACAATTCCTGTTTTTAGCATAGTCCGATTCCAGTACGCATCAACCGATGCTGTCATCGCCACGCTCCCTTTCGGGACTTGGATTTTAACAACCCTTTTCAGAATCCGGTGCAAACACTTCCCCAGTGATCCATAGTCTTTTTATTTTCTCCTTTATATGGAAAAAAAATCATGTTTCTTAAATAGTGCTGATAGATTTAGGAAATATTTTTGGTTTTCCATATCGAATTGAAACATAGCCATCCATACTATTTATGCATACCACTAGTGAGTCTATTTGTTTAACTTATCAGTCATCATATAGTATTTTTCTCTCACAATAAAATAGTTAAAATTAATTTATCAGTCATAAAAAATTTCTCTCACAATAAAACAACTAAAATAAGCTTAATCATAGAAACCATCAACCGAACAAATTTAATGGTTATTTACTGATATGGTCTCTTAGATATACCTTTCAGCTTGTGCAGCCACCGAAACAAACAATTAGGGCCTATTTTCTATTTGGAAAAGGAAAAATATTCTGATTTTCTGTGTTTTCTTGTGAAAATGAAAAAAAATACTGTAAAATTCCGACGTTACAAAAGGCCCTTAGTGGGTTTCCATTACCTGGAATCATTTGCGCGGTCATACGCCACTCACGTTACATTCACTGTGTTGAAAATTGAAACCAAACAGTACCAGTTATTTTACTTCTAGCACGTACTCCGTCGCAAGTTCGCAACGCTCGTTGTCGTCGTCGGATGATCGGCGTCAAGTCAAGTCAATGCAAAATCTTCGCTTGCAACTATTTCAGTATATAAATAAATAAATAAATAAATAAATAAATAGCATACAAATAACGCGCAGTGGCGACTCCGATCCGATCCTTTACATACTCCTGCTGGAGGATTTTCTTGCTTTCACATTGCAGTCTTCCTGTCATAAACTCATAATAATACATAAAGTAGATTCTGACGACCTTTATAACATATTAATATAGTTTGGACGTTGGCCAAAACAGCTTGTCGTTGGAAGCAGAAGATGCGCGTCCCTGAAGTGTCTGACGTGTTTATGGTCGGCTGGTCCCTTTCCCAGACGTCACGCCGGCCTGAACTGATCCCCTCTCCGTCTAAATAAACATTTATTTCCATGCCATAAGTTTGAATTTATAAAAAAATATATAATATTTATATCTTTAAATAAATTTATTATAAAATAGATTCAACTATCTATCTAATAATAATATTAAATATATATCATAAGTCTTATATAAAATAAATTAGTTGAAGGTATTTTTTGAAAAATGAGAATAATAATTATTTAGGAATAAAGGGAGCATGTGCTTATGGTTTCATATACTCTTTCCATACTTATTTAGGGTTTAGAGTTTGGACTAGTAGTGTAGGTAGCATGAATAGTGAGTAATAGTGCATGATCTTATTCGACTTCAGAGGGCAGAACGGATTGTGTAACATTATCTCCTAGTGTGCAACACTATCCTTCTAGAGTGCCATGTCTGTGGCACGTCGTGATCATTTTCACCGTTTCCGATCTTAATACAAAAGATGCACAATATTTTTGCGTCTTCAAGAAAAAATTTATTTTGGACAAGACTTTGGTTAAATATTAGAAATATAAATCATGAATAATTTTAAGTTGTTGAGTTTGAAAATATAAAAACTGTATAAATAATAATTTTAAGTTGTTGAGTTTGAAAATATGAAAACTGTATAAATAGATTTGTCTTGAAAAGTACTTCATACAAATATATATATCATTTTTCGATAAATATTTTTTTATAAAAATATGAATTTAAAGTTATACTTTGAAGATTGTGTTACTGTCCAAAATGACTTGAATTGCCAATAGAAATTGAGTATTTTTTGTAATAAAGTAGATAGATAGTTTAAGTATGTATTTCCGAGGGCTTCTCATGACTACAGCTCCTTAGAACTGTATTGAAGAAATTAAAAACTTCTTCTACCACCCCATTTCAAATTATAAGATGATTTGGCTTCTCTAGATTCATAGTTTTTGCTATGCACTTAGATATATATGTTATGTCTAGATATATAGTAAAAGCTACGAATCTAAAAATATCAAAATATCTTATAATTTGGAATGGAGGAAAAGTACAAGATTACTCTCGAGCATAGGTTGAGGTTCGTCCTCAATGGGAAAATGAAGTTAACTTAAATATTCGTTTTTGGTGGAGAAATCTTACTAAACGGGACATACTTATGAGAAAGTACTTGTATGGCCAATCGATCTAATCCATCCATCTGGGTTTTTTTTGTTTTTATGGAAAATCCGGGCAAGGTACAGGTGCCTACAGTCACGTCTTAGAGCGTCTCCAACAGGCTATCGAAATCGCTGGCTGAGGTCAGAATATGTCCGACGTGGAGGAGCGAGAGCAAGAAAAATAAACTCGCTAGCGAGTGTCTCGGCGCTAGTCTCGCACATCTTCCTAGGTAGCCTAACGATCTTATAGTAAGTAATTCGTCGACTAGATAAGTAAAGGAAAGGTAATTCTTCGACTGGATGGAAATTCGTGTTGAACTTAAAGGCAGCCGCTTGACCTTACTGCTATACCGCTTAGCGCCTGCCCACAGCCTGCTATACAGCCTAGTGTTTGACTACTTTGGCTTGCCCTACCGTAGTCTATTATATAAAATATTCCCGCCCTGTTGGCTTGCCCAACTACGGCTGGCTTGACTGTGTCTCTGCTGTGCACGTTTTCATAGACATGCATCAGACTTGTTCTTTTTTTACCGTATTTTAAATACACGTCAGCTAGCGATTAGGATGTTCCATTGCGGACGCCCTTATATAGTGCCGGCCCTAGGGGAGGGCATGGGGTGCGACGGCCGAGGGCCCAAGCTTGTGAGGGGCACCACACTCTGACCATGAGTTTGCGACATGCGACACATACACACGGAGAACGACGCAAGACAGCAGCGACCAGGCATGACTCCACGAAGACGGCATATTGGATCTTGCCTTCTTGCGAATTGCGATCGCCAATTAGTTGTTTTAGTTCATATTCAAGTCCTTGGTATTTTTTCCCTTATTCATCTTTAATCTAAATTAACTATTTATATAGTATTCCAGACTTCTAGTATTTTGTACTCATATAACCATGTTTTTCTTGTAATTTAGATGTTTAAATTTTAAAATGTTACTAAAAAACATTCGTCAGGGGCTGAGAAAATAAAACAAAAAACAAGAAGATTGGTTTATTCAATAAAAAAAGATGTTATACATGTGTTTTTTTAGCTTTAAATAGTTCTATTCTTCCTTAAGGTAATCATATTAGTTCTAAAAATATTAATATATTAATTTTATAGTTTAAATTGTTCTTTGATAATTATCAGACATGTTAAATTAAAAATGGATTTACTTTCGTTTTATAAGTAAAATTAGCACCTATATATTATAAGATTTTAAACATGTTTAAGAAGGCCGTCACGGCAAGTTCGTTAGAGGGCACTCAAAAATCTAGGACCGGCACTGGTCTTATAGGCCTTTCCGTCATGCAAAACAGTTGGTTTTGGAGCCTTGCCGCCAATCATTCATAAGGTTTAACTAGAGATAATAAAGTGGAAAACAAGTCTAAAGCCACTCTTTTATGATTAATTTGTGGGTGGAGGGGGTAAAGTGCTATGACATTGTAACTTTTTTGGCTAAGAACCGCCTGCTGATGCTGCTCCCTCCTTGCAAATAAAAAGAATATAACTACTCCTTGGTTAAATCTGAGAGTGATTGACCGACTCTAAAAGTTGGATTTAAAAATTTCCAGTTTTAAAAAAGTACTCTTCCCAATTCGATTAATTGCTACATTATGACCACTTGATGTAGGTCCGAGTCATCACCGCGTGCGGGTGACGTGAAAGTGAAAGCGAGCGGCCGGCAATGTCGATCGTCACGTGGCCTCTCGCTAACCACAAACATATACAAATTAATAAAGAAAGAAAACGCGAAAGCAAACCTTGTTGAAATAAAGGCTTGTATATCCGGATCTTTCCAAGCACGGACGACTAGTTGCCCATCTGGTGCAGATCGATATCGCTTTCTCCTCATCAGTTTTAGGTTTGAAGAGTGAAGAATGTACAAAAGCTTCAAGCTGAATATATGGTTTCTATTTATTTTTTTTCCAGTGCAAAGAGAGCTTAATTAACCAAACGAGAATTTACAATTATTGTTCAAAAGATCAGCAATGCACATAGGCGCTTGTTCTTTTCCGAGAGAACAGGAGGGATCGAAGGTCGATCCATACTGAAAATTAAATAAATAAATAAAGCAAAGAACAAAGATATTGTGTTGAGCATCTCCAATAACTCCTTAAAATATGTTGTTATTTTTATAACTTTGGTAAAATCACAAAATTCCCTCTCCAACAACTTGGTAAATCAACTTGCTATTTATTCCAAGTTTGTATCCAGCGGTGTCACACGCGGATATATCCGTGCCCGGTGTAGCTTGCTATCGGTGATTTTTTTTCTCCCGCGCCGCGATTTTTTTCTTCCGTGAGTTTTTTCCGCAAGATTTTTTTTCTTCTGCGAGTTTTTTCTCCAGCGAGCTTTTTCATCCGCGATTTTTTCTTCAGCCAGTTTTTTTCCCGCAAATTTTTTTCCGACGAGTTTTTTTTCTTCCGCAGTTTTTTCTTTTTTCTTTTTCCCACGAGTTTTTTTCTTTTTTCTTTTTTCCTGTGAGTTTTTTTCTTCCGCGAGTTTTTTCTTTTTTCCCGCTAGTTTTTTCTTTTTTCTTTTTTCCTGCGAGTTTTTTTATTTTTTCTTTTTTCCCGCGACTTTTTTTTTTCTTCCGCGAGTTTTCTCTTTTTTCCCGCGAGTTTTTTTTTCTTCAGCGAGTTTTTCCCGGTGGGCCTTCTTTTTTCAAGTTTGACAAGTTGGAATACCAAATTGTTAGAGATATCTTTTTTTCACTTGCCAAATATTTTAGCAACTTGCTAAACAACATGATTTGGCAAGTCAACATTATTTCGTCTAATGGCCTAATTCATGAGCCACTTTGTTGCACACTCTCTTTACCTTCTGAAATTTCTAATCAACAATAAGCTGAAGGTATTCTTTGGCCTCCAAAAATATGAATCTAAGTTCACACCTGTCCGGATTACTTGTCGTCATGGCTAGGGGCGGATCCTAGGGGGCTGAGGGCTGCAATCATGGCCAGGGGCGGATCCTAGGGGGCTGAGGGCTGCAGCCCACTGAAAACCTTATTTTGTCTTTAAATCCCTGTTGCTTAACCTTTAAATTACTGTTAATCTCTAGCACTAACTCTAAATCTTCATTATTTAGCCCTCCTATGTTCTAATCCTGGATCCACCCCTGGTCATGGCATTGATCACCGCCCTAGCTAGAGCAGTCAAACTCGTTGATGATTGATCCTGGTAGGACACCACTAATTAAGCCAAGATTGTTATGAACCAGGATAACATAACTAGAGTGAAATTTGGACTAGGAGAAGCATGAATTTGGAAAGAATAGAGTAGAGCGCGGCTGAAACCCACGAGGTTCAAGTTGTTAGGGCTGGTTACAACAATTCTGTTCTTAATTGGTTACCCTCTCCGGTCCGGTCGATTGCTTATGTCCTGCAACCACTGGCGGAGCCAAGGGGGGGCTGGCAGGGGCCATGCCCCCCCCTAACATTTTACAACAAAAGAAATTAGTAGTATAATTTTATATTTTATATTTATTTTAAGTATGATATTATATAAAATTCCTGTCATATATACTTATAAATATCTTTTAGATAATAAAAATTATACAAAACACAGCTAAATTATACAAATATCGAAACAAAAAAATCGAATTGACATCTAAGATTTACAAAGTCACTTTAATTGTCTCATTGTTAATGGATTTGTCACTTACCACTAAAAAATAACGCTTAGATCTTAGGATAGATATAAGAAATCCTGACAATCACAAGAATGATCCTAACAAGTTGATCTACACTTAGTTTTTATATGTTGATTTTTTTATCGCCCCCCTGAGTATAATTTCTGGCTCCGCCACTGATACCTTGCCATCCGCATCCCGCAGCATCGCCCTGCTCGCAGCCCAGCACCAGCGCGCAGGTACTTTGTTTCCAATCGCAATGGATCATGCCAGCGGGACGCTCGCTGGGGCCATGACATGCGGTCATGAACGGTTTGACAGAAACACCCCACCTCAATGCTGGACAAGTAATAAAGTAGGCTATGGCTAGGCTAGGGTAGTTTGGTCATTTTTTGCAACTGCAATAGCTTATAGCTGTGACATATAGACTAATAGAATCCGCTAAAATGCATGGCATTTAGGAGATGGAAAAAATCTAAAAGAGTGGCAACGAAGGAAAACATACGGTAAATTTTCAATGACAGCGTAAAGGATAATTATAAATTTCAATCAATAGCATATTAAGGGATTTATTTCTCATAAACTTGTGCCTACCCATGCAGACGTCCTTCTCTTCCAAGTTCCTCTTCGGCGGCCACTCATCCTACGTTCTGTCTGCTGCAACGAAGAAATAGACTGTCAATACCTTTATCGCTCGTCCACTTCATCCGTTCATCTAGGAGCCAGTATCAGCCAGCCACTGGCAGAGCCAAGGCGGGGCTGGCAGGGGCCATGGCCCCCCTAACATTTTACTCCCTCCTTTCAAAAATGATAATTGTATTAGGCTAGAGGAAAAGTCAAATAAAATATATTGTGACCATTAATTTCTCTTATAATATAAAGTTGGTGACTAAAACATTAATATCATTTTGACTTTTTCTCTAATCTAATACGACTATCATTTTTGAAAGGAGGGAGTACAACAAAAAAAATTAGTAGTATAATTTTATATTTTATATTTATTCTAAGTATGATATTATATAAAATTCATGTCATATATACTTATTAATATCTTTTAGATAATAAAAATTATACAAAACACAGCTAGATTATACAAATATCGAAACAAAAAAATTGAATTGACATCTAAAATTTACAAAGTCACTTTAATTGTCTCATTATTAATGGACTTGTCACTTACCACTAAAAAATAATGCTTAGATCTTAGGATAGATATAAGAAATCCTGACAATCATAAGAATGATCCTAACAAGTTGATCTACACTTAGTTTTTATATGTTGATTTTTTTATCGGCCCCCTGAGATAATTTCTGGCTCCGCCACTGACGCTGATCACACTTGATGCCTTAATGGGCTGCCTACAAGGCCACGACCCACTCTCTATCACAATTAAAAGGCCGAAGCCCACACTCCTCTTGGTATCATCATAACACTGCTTCCTCTACAAATGAGCAGCACGTGAAGAGTACTAGCCTGTCTCGCGATACCGTGATTACCATGCATCTCTCCCCTGTGGTTCCTTCAACAGGGGAACCTATTAGACCAGTAGGACCTAAAATTATTATGTGTCATTTATGATTATGAACTGTCCACGTACGTACTCCGGCCCTCTACAGAACCAGCCTTCCGGTGAACACATGTCAATCAGCTAGCACCTAGCAGCAAGAGAGAACCCGTCCGGGCCGGTTCTTTGAAACAGATTTTTCCACCGGCAATAATGGCTAGTGATCCCTCATGGACCATCTTTGAGGCTTCTTGCTTGCGCGCATTCCACAGTAGCGTGGAAACTGTCAGGGACATTGGCCGTCAATTTCAAGCGTCCTGATGTGTTTGTTCCTCTTGTCGGGAGAACGTCGTCCTTGGCCAATTTCCAAGCAAAAACATGCGTACCTTTGGTGGAAACATTGGCCGACCAGATCTTATTCCCCAACTCGCGGGGGTTGGAACTTGCATTGATGCTGTCTGCGCAAGGGATGATGTTCTGAATGCATATGTTCACACCCAGCCTGCTGCAGTCGGCACTCCGCACCGTTAATTATTAAAGTCCCAGATTTCTCGGGGTGCCAAGCTAACACGTCATCTGTACTCCTTTCCGGGAGCTTCATCTTGGCGATTATCTCAGCATCAGCCGGACTAAAAACCGAGTGCAATTTATTTTGGTCCAACCCCTCCCCACGTGTCAAGCAACTCCGATACCTCATACCCGGCCAGTGCAACCGACAGCGTCCACGTTGTGTCGTAACCTTTTAAGTGTAGTGTATGGGGATCCATGTGTTAAGCCAAATTCACACGCTTTCAGCACTGCCGATTCTAAACCAGCCCCCTGTTGCCTCTGTTTGGTGAAACTTAATTGCTACTGATTTATAAGGCTAATTTATTGTCACACAAAAACATTGTTCTATGGATAAAAAGTAGAACTGATTTTATTAACTAATAAGCTTAAACAAAATTTACGGTGCATTTATGCCTCAGAGAACTGCATCAACCATAGAGAGCCACAACTCACGAGGTAGTGTGCGGGTATACTACTCCAGATACTCACGACACCATATGAGCCGCACCACTAGGGACGGTCTAACTCGCAAGATCAAGACGTGCGGTGCATAACACTCGTCGGTATGCACTATAAGACTACACGAAGATATTATAATACCAAATAAAATATATTTTTATAACTCTACCCCTCCAGAGTATACAAAGAGGGCAGAGGTCCCTTAGTAGGTATCTCATTCTATCATAACAGATTAATACAATCTATCAGAACAAAGGATGTAGAGTTTTACATCACGCTGATGACCTAAACCTATATAAAATCTTATGTCTTGGTACTTGTATTACCATCTAGTTTGTATCACGAACATCTCCATCAATTCATCTATTATCATGGACATATCGATCGGTAGATTGTCGACTGTATTTCGTCAGCACTTAGTATCTTAAGAATTCTAGCCCATGTCTAATCGCTTCTATTGGCTCTATTCGCTTGAACTATTCACAACTTGTTTCAGTTTATTCTCTCTCACAAAACACTATTCAATTTTTTGTAAAGGAATTGGAGTACAAAATAATACATGTGTGTGGTCAATTTATGCAAGTGACAAATTTGATAATTTATTAGGAAAAAAAAGACAATGCTCGACTGTATTAACTTGCATTGGATTAGAAATTGAGAACTTGGCCCATTGGCAGTCACAATAAATATGGTGAGGGTGCCTTTTTAGGACACGATATAAGGTATCTTAGAAATTCTAGAACAAATATGAGGGTTAACTGTGAGAGATTGGGTGTCTTCCACTAGAGGCTCGTCCATGAACTGGAACTCCTCGCTCCATCTTGGATCTTTTGTTATTCTTATGATCTGAAACAGCAATGTACATAGGACTGGACCATGAAGAGGTTGTTGGCAGTAAGGGGTTTTGGTTGCTTGACATTGTGCCAAAGGGTTCAATTGAAGTTGTGTGAAAACTGAAACATGCAAACGTGAAGGCAGATGAACCGAAAGCTTTTGTTCAGGTTGTCGTGGTGGAGAACCTTGGGGAGGCCCTCGCGTCGTCTCCAGAGGCGACTCGGGGGGCCAAGCCACCGCCACTGCCCAAGGCCCCCTGGGGCCGCCCCTCCGGCCTCCGTAGCGTGTGGAGGCGGCGGCCCGCGGATGTCCAGCTCAAAAAGGCAGCCGCCGCCATTCTTTCCTCTCCTCCCCGCCTCCTTTTTCTCCACTACGAGTTCTCGAACTCCGATGCGTGCGGTGGCCGGCGACGAGCCGGATCTGCGCTCTTTGGGCACAAATCAGGTGCCTCCCACCACGGATCTAGCGTCGTCATTCCTGCTGCTGCTGGGTGGAGGTGTGGGGGATTTGGGCGGAGCAGTTGGCGGCGCTGCCAACGGCGAGCTTCGCGCAGTTAGTAGGACGGGTCCGGCCTCTCCGGGCCTAGATCTGCGGTCCCAACCACCGGATCCGCGTGGGACTCAAGCCGGCGTCGCCCCGGGGCCGGCAGTTGCGGATGTCGTCGGCGACCGCTGCTGTTCGGCTGCGGGCAAGCCAGCAGTGGGACAGCGTGCCTGTGTTCTCCTTCGTGTTCGCCTGCAGGGGCCAGGTCCGGCGGCACGGTGCACGCAGCTTGGTCGTGGGCTTGCTGACGGCGGGGCTGCGTGCCATGCGCACCCTTCCCTTCTGTGCCGCTCTCTGGCTGTTCCTCGTCCATTGAGAGCCTTCGCTGCCTCTTACGGGAAGGACAGAGTGCCGGCTTCGGTCATGAGCGAGCTTCAGCGTCCCCCTGTGCTGCCCTTCTCGGTCGGTTCCGGTTGCTTGGGGTCTGGTCTGCCTCAATGGGGAGGACGAAGCTCCGCTCAAGGTGTCAGCTCGCTCAATGACGCAGGTGAGAGTTTTCTAGACGAAAGTCTTGCTTGGCTTGTTGCCAGTGCCGACAACGATGGCGCCCTTTGTGCGTCATGTTTCTACTTGGAGGCGTTGTCAAGCTCTCATTTGCTATCTTGTTGAGTTTGGTCTCCGGGTGAAAACCCAAGTCAGTAATACTGGACAAACAATGGTGGCATCTCTCTATGTCACTACCTTCCTGAAGGCATTGCTTGGGAGATCATTGGCACCCCCACGTCTTCGTCATGATTATGCAAAGTTCTAATCAGCAAACTTCGCTACCAGTGTCCTAGCTCTGCCATGGTCCCCTCTCTTGGATCTCCTCGCGACCCAATTGTCGGTCCTCTCTCCATTGCGGTTTCCTCCCCTCAATGGGCGTTGGCGGACGTCAACTGGGTCCTGGATGTGCTTCAAGACATTGTAATCACGATTGTCGTCTGTCATTTTGACTCAAAGCTTTACAATCGCTGTTGGGGTGGAGGTCGCTGGGTTGAGCCGTTGGTGGTGTTGTTAGTTGATGAACAACTTCAAGCTTATCATGGGAGTTCTTTGTTTCTATTTCTGAGTCTTTTTTGTTGTCCTCCGCTCCTTCTCGCGTGTGTTGTTGGTCGCGGTGTTGTGTTGTAAGTGTGTGTTTTCTGCTGTATCATTCTGAGTGGTAATTTATATTATCACTCTAGTACAATATATTCAGGTGGGGAATTCTTCCCCCCCCCGTTGACCCATCAAAAAAAAAACATGCAAACCTGAGGTGTGGGCAGTTTGCTCAGATTCAAGTGCCATTTCTTCTATTTGCCACCTTTGAGTGAATGATTATGATGCAGGTTTCTGTGTAGATGAACTGCACCAATATGGCAATGTCTTTCTGTGGAAGCAGGAGCTAGTACTGTTATGCTAGTGAAATTCTGGATCAGTTTTCCATATGAACAGAGAAGTTACTCCTATCATTCTGAACCTTTCTGCCTAGCCCAATTAGCTGTCCACAACTTTAGCCCATCAGGCCAAGATCTCAGAAGTCTGGACCTACCTCTTCTCAGCTTAGACATTGCTACCAGTTATGTAATTCAGTTCACATCTGACTGAAAAATGAAAATCATAACCAATAAAGACGAAGAAGCCTCACTAGGGTTAGGCTGTATGGTAACGTAGGCTTAATCAATAATCATATACTGTAACTAGAACAGATAAAAAATGACAGAGAACTTAATATGTGGGCTTACTACTTTTCGGAATACAAGTTTTAAGAATAAATGAGCATTGCTAATATAAAAATAATAATTTAGTAGTGTTACCTTTGTTTTCTTCCATTCTCCCCTAAAAAGTACCTCAACATATGGATTAGTATGCCGCTTCCTTTCAACATCTTCTAAATTTTCTACTGAAACCAACAGCACCCCACCACTAGATTCAGCGTCTGCTTCCCATCTTACACTATCATTACCTTCACCATCTGAAGCCATATTGCCTTCTCTAAAGAGATAAAGTGTCAACTCAACAATGAGCTTTCCTCTATTCTTCTTGTCCTGTGGATCATTTGGGTTCATGCTTCGAACAAGGTCGAGTGTGAATTAACTTGCTCTCGTAAGGTGTAAGCAAACGGAGGGGAATTACTTGCATGCCCAATTTATCATGCATCTTAACCTACAAAATCAGAAACACACTACACTAAGGTAATCGATTGGTGTCTCTCCTGCCAATGCAAATCATGAAAAAGCATATATTTCATCACAATGAGCCATTATGACGATATCAGAAGTAGAAAAGTAAGTTGCATACAGCTAGAAACCTTTTCCCACTCAAACATGTGAAGCTCAAGAACCTAAGTATCAGAATCCTTGACTATGAACCTGAAGTGTTCATTCCATTCAGGCTTCAGGTTGCTAATCTTAACAGATGTTTACTTCCAGGGCAGTCTTTCACCACTCAAGCGCATCTTGACATAGGGATCAGATTTGCCAAGAAAGTTCATCTTGAGAAGATTCAAGGCTCTGATTACCTTTACATGCAAGATTCCAACTGGCTCCTTTGTGGCTCCACGCACCGCCGAGCCAGGGGGCTGGGGGCTCCCTCGCCGGGGGATACGACAGACGACGGCGGCAGAGACAGAGAATAGAGTCGAATGAACTTAGCAAGAAAATAATTAGAGTACTTGAATTATCCACCTAACTATACTACTCAAAACATTTTATTATGAATTTATTGTTTTACCCCACCACTCCTTTTTAAGGCTAGTCCCCTCAATTTTAAAGACATCAGAAAGCATTTAGGGTGTATATTAACCCACCAGTCATAGACACATCTTATTGTGACGTGTCTCACAGAATCATCTCAACCTTCCTAGTTGTCGGGTCGCTTATCGTGAGCTGTCAAAATTTACTTCAATTATAGTAAAGAATTTAAAGAGTAAACAATCATACGGGATGTATCTGTGACAATAACTGCTTTGTGACACACTAGTGCCAAAAGCCAAACAATACAGAACATCCCAAAATATGAACTTGTTCTAGCAACTACATTACAATTTTATCTTTCTAGCATGGCCATTTGGGTCAGGCCACCACAGGTTTGATCAGTCAAACCTGCCCCAGCACCGGTAATCCTTACTCAAGTCCATATTAGCTACGTCCTTTACATTCGTACAACCTATGTATCCATGCGAAAAACACGGAATGATAGGCCCAAAACAGAACACTTTGACACATGACTGTTGAGTCTCTCTATGATCCTTTACTCTGGTCGCAGGAGTATCGCAGTTTTTTGAAGATGGTGATGCTGGTTGTCCATCATTGGCTCCCCTCCTTGCACAAGGTCAGATCAGGATTGGCAGTCTGAGGTCCCAGCCCGAGCCATGGCTGACCCTCCGCCATCTCCTTCTTCACAGGTGTAGCATCTGAAGGGGAACCTTGGTATGGTGCTTTCGCAGTAAGGCTGAAATAGGGAATACCAAAGATTAGATTGTCCTAAAAGAGTTGTATGATTGGAACAACAATTGTGTCATCCAAACAGCAAGAGCAACCTACCGATCCTTTCTCTTCTCAAGGAACCGACGAAGAGATGCCTTGGGAGCCTGGGGTATATCTGCAACATACATTTTGGGAGCAGTGAACAAGACAGAAATTAATCATTCAGAGAAACACCACAAACATATGAATAATAAGGGGGTGGACAAGTTAGCAACCTGCACTCTTCTGGGTGCTGACCACGGCAATTGGTGCGGCTGGCACTGCTGCGATCTTGGTGCTGTCAGTAACAGTTGCAGGGTTCTGGGCTACGGATGAACCCTTGCTGGCCATTTGCATCAGGTCTTTTGCCTTCTCAGCAGGGAAGTCATCGAACACAAGGACCTTTCCGCCGTAGAAGATAGTCAGCTGGCGTTTCTCTGGCTCCCTGAGAATCAGGATATTTGCAGCTGTCAAGTTTGGTAGCCAACTTATACACAAGAACAACTTCTATATGCAATAAAAATTTGAAGTTTCAGACCTTGCGTGGCACCAATTTTAAGTGCTAGATTCTAAACATTCATGGATGGATTTTCTAGCATTGAACCACTACTTCATAGCAAGAAAGTTTTGGCACAGATCACAGAAACTGTGCTCTGCCACGCTTTACCATAGATTGTAGTGAAGTCTGGTTTGCAATCTAAGAAGCCCTATGACAACTCTTAAGATATTTAGTTTCAGATCATAAATTCAATGCTCACTATTTTATGCAGACAAAGATCTGTGCAGTGTGAGCCATGATCTGAAACACAGCTCGTTGGGGGGAAAAAACCTGGGCACCAAGAGCTGCTTCTCACAGCAGTTAGATTTTTTTTTTTTTTTTTTTTTTTTTTTTTTTTTTTTTTTTTACGTTTTCAGTCACCAACTGACTACAGCAATAGTATCATACTAACATGTACATGAACAGGAATGGCTGTGAACCCAAACCGAATGGAATAGAGAGGTATCTGTTTCGCCAAGTACCTCGCATCAGGCGCTTCCTTCACGGCGGCCTCCGAGCCGAACCCAGCGTTCTGGGGGAAGAGATCCATGGTCTCCTTCGTCGTGTCCCCATTTTCCGTGTCTGCCGACGTCCTCTTTGCATCGGCTTCAGCTGAAATCGGAATAGAGCACTCTTCTTCAGCAAAAGCTCAGCACATAATTTTCAGACAGGCTGTCCAGAGATGGACAGGAAGCAATCAGATTCAGATGTTAGAGCTGACAGAAGCCGAAACTCTTGACCGGAATCAAAGAGAAGTGACATTTTTTGCTTCCAGATCAAGATTTTGGGACCAGATCTGACACGAGACGACTACGGGAGCACCTCAAAATAGCAACTTTTAGCATGAATCGCACCCCAATCCACCACTTCTCCCTCCCTACCAGAGACTGCTAAACTCACAAACGGAAAAAAGAAGACCTACTGAGCCCCTAAATTTGGAGTTCACCTCTGATGGCGAGGCCGAGATCGCCGGCGGCGGCGCCGTTCTGCCTGACGTAGCGGCTGAGCAGGCTGCAGGCCATGGCGAAGCTGGTCGCCTTCTCCCCAGATTTCGCAGTTGCCATCTTGGGCGCGGCGCAGGCCTCAAATCTCCACCGGAACAAGAAGCGAAAGCCTCCTCCGAATCAATCAGCACGAAACCTGCTTCAATTTGCTCTAAGGTCTACTCCCTCTCGTCTCCTCGAGGTCCTGTTGCTTCCTCTTTCCCCTTCCTTTGATCCTCGTCTCGTCTGGGCGTGCATAAATGTAGAGGCCACTGGGCTTATCTTTTATTCCGGTGATCCGGTCCAGAGTAAGTTGGATTCTTTCTCTATTTTCTTCTCTATTTTCCTGCTTACTAGTTTTATGTTTTTGAGCACGTTCTCCTCGTGGTGGCTAGGAGGAGCTACTGTTGGCTCGGAGATGCCCAGGTGGCAGATTCCTAATGGTTTTGGATGGCTGGTGCTCGCTGTTTGGAGCAGCGCGCCGGATCGTGGTTGCGATCGGATCGCCGTCGCCATCTCGTCATTACCAGCAGAATCCGGATTTCCTGCGGCGGCAGCAGAAGAGCATACTGTACGTGCTCTTTTATTTTTAATCTGGAACAAAAATGGGTCAAGTCGTCAAGACTGAATACACCACTCATACACATACACGTCACCTATACTTCCTCGATAACATATTAGTTAACATTTAGAACAGTGACATAGTCTCCAAAGTATAACTTTGACTAATATATTTTTAAAAATATTTGTTAAAATAATATATATATATATATATATATATATATATATATATATATATATTATACGAAAGTATTTTTCAGAACAAATTTAAACGATATGATTTTTATTTTTCTAAACTTAATAACTTAAAAGTTATTCATGACTTATATTTTTAATGTTTGACTTAAATATTTTTTAAAACATCAATATATATATATATATATATATATATATATATATATATATATATATATATATATATATATATATATAAAGAATCCGATTGTATGTAACTTCAGTACGCGGGGGCGCGCGTATGTACTGAATTCCTACCGATAACTATTACCGAAGAAAGCGGATCTAGAGTTATTTTTAATTGTGTGTGTGAATCAAGATCTAGAGTTACGCAGGGTTGGGTACGGAATATTATTTTGACTGACTTATCTTATCTGTTGGAATGAGAGTATGTCTACATACATAGATACTACATAAGAGACCGGAGTATGCAGACATACATATTATATATAATGTGCTGGTTGTATGAGTAGATACACAGGAGTATGTAGCAAGAAGAGTATGCACCCATACATGTTAAAGGAAATTGAATAATATATTAATTTTATTAAAGTAGTTTGCTAGTACGTAGACATACCTTTGGAATAACGTATCTAGACATACTTTTTACAATAGAGTATGTGCATAAACTTTTTGAAATGATATGCATACATACGCCAAGGATATACGAGCATAATATATATATATATATATATATATATATATATATATATATATATATATATATAGGGCCAGGTTAAAATGCAACAAGGTGGACCCTCTGGCTCCCGCGCTCGTCCTGCGTTCCCGCATGCAGAGAATCTTTTTTGCTTCTGATCGAAAAAATACAATATCTCCTAAACCGTAGCTTCTATTTCAGATCCGTTTACCACCAGGTTATTGAAAAAAAGTGCTTAACAAAACGAGATCCAACAAGACTATATTTGATAAACTTTTTTTTTCAAGTATGTAGTTGCAACTTCAATGTACTAGGAGTTGCCATCATGATTACGACACAATTGCAACTTGGCGGAAGTAATTGCAACAGATCTGATCCAGTGCAACTGGACTTGATGTAGTTGCAACCTGACGTGATACAATTACAACTAGAGTCGAGCCAGTTGCAACTGGGCAACAGTTACAAAACTGACGCGATCCAACTACAACTAGAGTCGGCCCAGTTGTAACTAGGCAATACCAAGTGCAATCTGACGCGATCCAATTACAGCTAGAGTCAGACCAGTTGTAACTAGACAAGAAACGGTTGTAACCTGACGCGATCCAATTACAACTAGAGTTGGACCAGTTAGAACTCGGCAAAAAACCAATTGCAACTAGGCAAGAAACTAGTTGTAATAATCAGGGTGGATGCATTCTCTATAGAAAATGCACTCAGGTGCATAATAGATATACATTATATATATATTAATGAAATCTAATAAAACATATACAAAAGTATCAATACATACTTCTTAATTAGAGAGTATATGCGCACACATACAATCTTAGAAAATAGTACGATTACATACATCATACAAGTGGTACGCAGACTTCTGATCCCAAGAAAAGAGTATCGACTGAGTCGTCTAAAAAAATGAGAAAATAGTATGATTACATTCATGATGATCTATCACCCGGTTATGTCAGCGGTGCCGCAAAGGACATCATCTTCGGAGAAGATTGTGGCACAACTAGCTAGATAATGATGGCTGCTGCAAGAGATGTCAAATTGCAGGGCATGGCCGCTGCCTCTAGAGCTATCGACTATCAAGAAACTCCTCACAGGATCTAGGAGCAACAAGATCAATTTAGTCAACCGTCTCTGAATCTCTGCAATCTGCAATCAAATTATATTGGAATAATAAGGAGATCCACACATGGAAAATAATCGGCAAAGGGAGAAGAGCCGTCAAACGAAACCACCAGCACCACCCGTATCTATGCCGGTCGGAGGGAACTTGGATGTGAAAGACTGAAACACGCCGGCATATCGCACTATCTCCACAACGATCATACAAGCACGCGAGGCTGTCACCGTAGCCACTGGGCGTTGTCTGCGTGGAGCCGTGGACTCGAACACGCCATCGCCGGGGCTTCGTCCGCACGGCTGGGACGTGCGCGTCGTCGCGGGGGCCGCATGAGGCGACGCCAGGCAGGGGAACGCCGCCACCGCCAGTGGTGAAGGGAGGAGAGGCCGTGGAGGCCGCCGCCACGGAAAGCCCTGGACACGGTAAACGAAGGCTGGCTTTATATTGGTTGGATTAGCGGGTCTATTTTTAACCCGTTAATAAGAAACCTGGAGTGCTCGGTTGAACGCCGGCATCAGCCGTCTCCGTACGTTAGGCAGAGTAAATACAAGCAGGTGTAAAAAATAATTTCCATATATATATAGCAGTAGGACTTGCGAAGTACCCCGGCACGATAGTAAGCTCCTCATAAGGTTTTAGGGAATGCGTTTGGACTCCAAGTCTATGCCTCCAACCATGTTACAAGTGTCCAAGTCTAAGTTCTTCCAAGAGTTCAAACAGGGGATAGGGTATTTACCGATAAGCTCTTTCTCAATGCATATTTTCAAATCGATGAGAGTGAGTCGGATTTGAAAAGAAAGGACCCCTATTACGAAAGTAGCTCAGTCAGTCAGCTATCTTGAACGTTCTTTGCAAGCACTATTGAGCACTAAGCAACTTTTGCTTTCCTTAAAGGGCCCTTCTACCTTTTCAGGGATAGCTGGTACATGACATCCATTATATGCTATTTTGGAAGTGAGAGAATGCACAACATACTGACAGATAGACCAAAGGCTCCCTTGACTCCAAAAAGGAAGGACGGTGCCCTCTTTCTGGCTACATTAGTTTTCGTTTGGTTTATGCTTGCTTTCGTACTGTGTGTGATCTTTCCGACTTCTTCTCTTCCTTTTTTTTGGCGAAGAGAAAAAACAGGACCATGAACACAGGAGCCGCAGGCGAGGGTACATGGACCGCATACAGGGTAGTTCCCCGCACTCAGTGGCGGAGCCACGTTAGGGCCATAGAGGGCTGTGGCCCCCCTTGCCTATGTAAATTTTAGAAGAAGCCTATAAAATATTTAGCCAAATTGTTCAGCATAGCAGATCAGCAGGCAGCAACACCCAAGGCTCGGAACCCGCGAGCAGCAATTCTCTGCGAGACCGTCAGATCCAGCTACCTGATGCCTCTGTGAGCGGCGAGTCATGGAGTCAACGCCTCAGCGAGTGACCGACAAGGCCTGGACGGCCGGTAGCTACTAGCTAGTGCCAGCTTGAGCTCCATCTCCCACACAGCAATCTTCTACTCCTCTAGTACATCTGTCTTTTGTTGCTCTATGTACAGCTGTACAGCCGCACAGGCTACAGGCTTACGTATTATGCTTGATTTCTTATTGATTGTCCGTTTTTTTCTTTGGATTAAAATCGATGTGATGTATAAATTATAAGTGGCTGATTGAGTGATGGACCACACAGTCAATTGTATTTTGTTTACTATAAAGGTCTGTTTGGCTCCCTAGAATTCCCGAAATTGAATTCATAGTATAAACTATAGTTGTGGAAGAAGAATCAATAGAATCCATTAATTAAAGTCTACAATTTTAAGTTGGAGAGGAAGAATTTATGGAATCCTTTTCCCACCTCTCAACCTATAAATTTAAGATAGACTTATATGTGAACTTTGGAAAGTTACACGAAATCTCAAATTCTTTTTCCACAACTATAATTTATACGATGAATTCAATTCTAGGAATTCTAGTGAGCCGGGACCTAAATTGATTATAAGTAGTAATTAGTAAGAAAAAAAATTCTACTACCTATGTACTTATGAGTTTAATTGGCAAATTGGTCCCCCCTATGTTTTGTTTCTAGCTCCACCACTGCCCGCATTGAAGCATAGCCCACGAGCACGGCGATAAGTTCGTTTGGTAAACAAACGGCTTTGCCCTAGCTTCTACTTCCTAGTTGCATTGATATCTAGGTTCCAGTGTAGTAAGTCTTCCAAATGTATAAACACTTTTCTGGTGTGGTTGAACCTATGATTATGATCGGTTGGGCAATCCGCCTATACTATAGCCTGCCTTGGTCCCGGGCGGGCGACACCTAGCTATAAAAAAAAGTGGGCGTATCAGAAGAAAAGAATGGTTTCCTGCAGTACTTTTTAGTAGGGGAAGTGCCAATATATATCTATAGCCTTCTCAAAAGAAGAGCGCGCGCAGAGCTCTAAGAAAAAGCATCACTCACTTACAATAATAATGAGGACCAGGAACCAATCTCTTTGTCGCGAGGAATCCGGGAAATAACTAACTCCAAGTCACTTATCTCACTCTGTAAGGTCATGAAAATCCAAAAGGAAATATAGGAAATACAAGTCAGTCAAAGAAAGGCAATTCGGAAATGCGCACGCACCAGTCAATCTAGTCAAGTGCTACTCAATCTCCTACTAGATATATAGAGGCCATATAGAGGCAGGCAAATCCAGGAATGAGATATAGCGGAGGGAATACGGGCCTCCTTACCTACCTGAAAGAATCTATGAAAATTCTAGGAACAGAAAGCAGAACGAGCGCGCGCTAATCCTCTTATTCCAATGAGTAAGTCACATCCCTAGGAAGGCCTCCCTCTTATGAAATGAAAAAGTAGTCCATCCAAGAGATTCCAATGAGGAGGTGAAATGCGCAAGCAAGTCACTGAACTAGATTCCAAGAATGTTCGTTCAAACAAAGTGAACTTACTTAATAACATGTGTTATGCCCGGTGCCAGCGCACCCACCACTTATGGGGGGAAATTCCTTACCCCGAAGTGAATCTTGACTAGGAAAGTACACAAACTCACTTAACAGTTGTATATGTTTACACTATGTGAAGTTCAATCACAGTGTTGAAATCCATGCGCTCGGAAAGGGAAAACCAAAGAATTGGCTTACTTACTTATATGAAAACAGTTGGCTTACTTACTATCTATATATGAGTAGACCCTTTTTTAGTAAATTCCCAGGCGCTTAGGTAATTTTCACTTAGGTAACTAGACAACTAACTAGAACTTTTGATCGGTAGGTGAGTGTTCATTGCTTGACTTGCCTGCCAACACCCTTTCTTCTTAAATTAAAGGTAGACTGGCTAAGCAAATAGAAATATAGGGTGGAATTAACATGTTCCAATAAGTAGGTAGGTAACAAAGAATAAAAGAATTCAACTTACTCACTCACATCCTACAGGAGAAAACTCAACTAGCTAAAGGAAGCAGCGTGGAAAGAGTCAAAAAATGGGCGGGCTGTCCACTAGCCTTTCAAATAAAACAAATTGGCAGTCGAAGTAAGAAACTATAAGAAAGAGACTAGAGCAGTAAACTTCCGGAAAGTGGAATCCAAATAGGTGAGCGTGCTTCCTTTGCTTGGTCAGGCTAGTCAAGACTAGGAATAGAAACTATTCTCACTTGCTTTTTATACAAGGTGAACCTTCCTCAAAGTCTTCTTTATTTTGGAGGAAAAAGCCAATCCACTCTCTCTGTCCCGCCTGGAAAAGAGGAGGGAGGTCCACGTTCACTAGCTTATTTTTCCTAACTACAGTGACTGGGTGAAAAATCCCTTGCCAAGGAAGGCAACTATATCTCAAAGAGGATAAAGAAGAAATAGAAAGGCAGACTTGACTTTGCTCGTCACACTTTTCTTTCGTAGCTCTTTCCTGGATTTTTCGTTGATTCCTCTTCTCCACCCAGCGATCCAAAGTGGAAAAGCCAGATTTCGATATCAGCGAATACATACTATTTACGAGAATTTGAATAGGTTTTACCGAAAGCAGTAAGTGAGAAACGAAAGCCTGCGAAGCTAAAGGATTAGATGAGCTACCACCTACTAAGAGTTCCCAGTAGGATTAGGAGATCAACGATGAAAACAAGTGTTTGTCCGGAGCACACATATGTTAGAAGGGAAAGAGCCCATGATACTTCGAGTCCAACAATGAAACAGACCTTATAGCTTTGACCGAAGGAAGCGTATACTTACTCCTTGAAGTGCGCAGAGTGTAGCCAGCAAGGAAGTTTTCTTTGATGCAAGGTAGCCAGCAGAATGAAGTGTTCCCAATTAATAGAGAGCCCCGCCTGCCCTAATTTCATTCTTCTTTTCAAGCTGAGAGCTATAGCCCAAACGAATAGTGAGTTCCGAACAACAGAGTAGCTAGTTTGACGTCGAACACTCCAGGGAGCCAAGCTTAAAGATGAAGTTCTCTAGAAAAGAAAGCTACGGGATCTAGATAGGGCTGACCTTATTAAAATAATAGTTTAACCAAATTATTTCATCCTGAGGAAAGAAGAAGAATGCTTTCTAGTAAATAAAAGCCTTCCTTTGTGGTAATTATATCTCTTTGCTTTCAGGGAAATCTCTCAACCAACTTACTTATATTTATTTTCCAACCAAAGTGAATGAAATATTAATGCCAGCCGCCGGGCAGGTATGATAAGATAGGAAGGCTATCCAAGCGAGGTATGATAGGCTAGTAGGCAGGCCAGACAAGCGAGGTATGGGTAGTAAGTAGGCAGACCCAGTTTGACTTCCTCTAGGCCAAGGCAGGATTGATTCAATCAAATACTATTATTTAAGAGAAATGTTTAAATTAATGAATGTATCTCCAATTTGTAATGTTGAACTAAGAGAAGATCGTCGACTATGGCATGTATTTAATAGAGCATCTGAGGATTTACATAAATCTTTGGAAAATAAATTAAGTCAATTTGAGCAAATTAGTCATAATATAAAATATCAAGTAACACAATGTTTGGTCCACATGATTACCTGTCAATCACATGATGGAATTCAATATGTGTATGGTAATATCTTTGCTCTAGTGAAATTAGGATTTTATACAACAGTGTGGTATAATTTTACAGAATGTATTCCGTATTTATACTCAAATGACCTAGTGCCAGCAAAATTTCTTGATTTATTCTTCAAAGACGAAGTATATGTGCCTGGTTATACTAAGTTTGTGATAAAGGAAGGTTTGGAGGACATGACATCATCGATCGAAGAGGTATTTGAAGATTTGCCATTTAAGGATATGCTTGATAGTAGGCGTAAGTCGGAGATGGGTGAGGAAGATCTCTTTTATGAAGAGTGGGCAAGATTGCCTGATGATGATAATACCATCCCTGGTTTACGAGATAATGATACCATTAAGTCTAGTAAATGGTTTATATCAATAAGTTTAGGTGTATTGGTATGTTTCTGTGTAACAGTCAGTGTACTACCTAATATGGGTGGGTAGTATATTAGAATGATGAGAAACCCAATGATAAGAAAGAAGAGCGATTGTTGATTGCCATTTATCCTATCATCCTATACTTTGCCATTGCAGCTGTTGAAAATGCAACAGAATGAAATGGTGATGGGTGTTCGGTTAGTGCCTGGAAGTTATTAATTCTTTTATTATCAGCAGAATTTACAAGAAGCCGAAGCAGTAGCGGATATTGCCATAGATGAAGCTAAGAAAGATGATCAGTTGGATGTTTGGCCAGCACCAAGTGTTTAAATCTCCTCTCTAAGGCCACTTACAAAGGGAGTTATGTAATGGCTTTCAGGGAGGTAAGGTAACTCAACTTGTAACCTTGACTGTATCAACTCAAAAGCTGATGCATGTATTCTCTGTTGGTCTGAGAAAGTCTCTTCATTTCCTCATAAGCCCTTCCTTTCTCAGATTTACCAAACCGGATTTTCATCATTCTAACCAAATCTGCCCATGGGGGATGATCATGAGTTGACCTAGAACCTCTATACCAAGCACCAACCTGATTAGCAACAGCTTGTACTATTTTGGGTATGAAACAATTCAAAAGAGACGCAATGTAGTAAGCTGATTCAAGGATAGCTGGCTTATGTGCCTTCACTTGAAGTTTCTTCTCTTTCTTGTTTCAGCTTTTCAAGCTTTCAATTGAATGATAATCACTCACACCTTATATTACTTTACAGACACTAGGTCCAGGTATGATCAAGCACTGGTCCACGGATAGCTAGCAGTTGAGGAACTCTTTTTTAGGAAAGCAATCATTGAACGCGATAAATGCAATCAAGGCAAGGTAGGACACTTAGAACAGTAGGCTAGCCAAGGTCTAACCAATTTAGTAGGGGTAGTGCTGTGCCGAGCGAACATTCAATCAATGAAAGAAATGGCGGTTGCAATTCCTATTAAGTTTAAGACCTTGGGAGAGGAAGAGGTATTAGCCGAGCAAAGTTAAAAGGAAGTCCGCTAGCAATATGCTTAACACAGGGCAGGGGATTCCACCAATTTCATGTAAACGAGTTCACCCCGACTCCAGAAAGATAGGTCAAACTGTGGATTGAGGTTCAGTACCCATTTACCTAGGTACCGAGTCTTTTATGCGTACGTCTTTTCGGACTCTTTATTCGTTTGTGGACAACATAAATTCAAACATGAGAAAGGGGATCATTCCATTTTGAACACACCCATCTATCTCATCTGACCTCTCCGAATTATCGAGTAACGAACCATGGAGTATAGATGGTTGGGGCATATCATCATACGGAGGGAGTGGTCTTAATATCGATGTCTTTCTTTAACCTTTGGGAGGTCGAACCTGTTGACACAAAAAGCGTCAGATCCGCGAACACCTCGGCCTTATACCCAAATTCGATATCCAAAGGTGTGCCAGTCGATTTGACCAATTAATTGACAAGGATGATAACTAGAACAAGATTGAACGAGACAACGACGATGCGCCCGGATGTCAAGCCTCAGGTTGCTCAAACGCAGAACTTGCAAGGGTTGACGGAGATCGAGGAGATGCAGCCCGTCGAAACTTGAAGAACTCATAGATAAACTAGAACTAATGCGATAAAAGGGTAAATTGCTGGAAAAATAGATAAAAATAATAGATTTGTTTGATATGATTGTATATCCCCTTTACAGCATCCCTAGGTACCTATTCATACTCCGGCAAAGGGAGTTGTAGATAGATACGACTCAAACCTACCTAAACAAAACTCTTATTTTTAAGGAAATAAATGACTCGTGCAAGAGTCGGACTCAACCATAACAACAATACCTATTTTTAAGAAAATAAAATGACTCGTGCAAGAGTCAAACTCAATCTTATAAAATACTGGCATAAAACCACAAGGTTCCATATCTGTCCTCTCTTCGATGAAACTTTCCATCGGCAGACTTCTCCCATTCTGCATCCTTCCCCTAACGCCATCGACAGCTGTATGCTGACATCAGTTACGTCATCCTGCGCCCATCGGCAACATTTCCTTATCGGCAACATCATCCAATCGGCAATACCTCATTCCTATTGAGAATTTTCTTTCATCAACCAACCCTTATCGGCAATAACTCTTTATACTTCATCATTGATGCCCCAGTTTTACTTTCATCGACAATCTTGACCGATGACTTTCCGATGCCGATAGAACACGGCTACCGATTAGAGTGAGTCTTAGCTCATTTGACACATGCTGAAAAACGGTGTCAACACATGCCCCCCAATTTCGGAGTGTGAAATATTTCGCGCGCCGAAATTCTCTCTACTATAATCTTTCCTCCAAGATACTTACGCAACCTCCTCGATTACCGCGCGCAAAAACCGTAAGTTACCAACAGAACCCCGCAACTGTAGTGCGAACAGCCACAAATCCAATCATAACTCCTCGATCAGCGCGCGAATCCACTACCATACCCTTCCATACCTCTGCTCAGTGAAAAGAAAACTCCAAAATATCCTTGGCCAGGCCTATAAAAATTACCACCACCTGAATCCTTCTTCACCCTGAGCTCATATTTTCATTCACCTTCATTCCCTCATTTCACCGGCGCCTCTGAAGAACACTCCGACGATCTTCGAGCAGCAGCATCTCCTTCCCTCATCAAGGCACGAACTGCAAGAATCCTCCTGGCTTCAATGGCGATCAACTTCAATGTCCCTGCGGTTAGCCTCTCCTCCATATCCTGTGATTTTCCCCTTTTTCCACACTGATTCGTGATTTCTTTTCCCCTCTCTGTTCTCTCGAATCTAGGATATGCGCGACAGAATAATCATTCCGACCGATCACCCACACCTCTGCTGTTTGGGTCCAATGGGAGATGCCGATCCAATCAGAATCATCAATGCAGAAACTAATCGCATCCCCTTCAGATCAGCCCATTTTAGCCTAGGTTTATGGAAAGATGCATTCCGATCTTGGCCTAACCCTACCAATGGGTGGAAGAACTGGTACCTCAGGATGGCCAAGAGGCAGCAAGTCTATTGGGCAGAACGCAAACTAGACCAATGCATCATATTGTCCATTGCCAATATGGCCAGGAACGAGAACATGGTGATTGCAGCTTCTTACTTCTGGTCCAACACAATGAATGCTTTCTTATTTCGACACGGACCAGCTACCCCTATGCTTGCCGATGTGCACATGCTCACTAGCCTCGACATCTCCTCTGTCGACGATGCTCTTCTCTTCAACAGGAAGCCCGAACACAAAGTGGTCACCCGTAACATCGGCGGTTGGATTGGGTATGTTGCAGAATACCACAAGACCGGATCGGTCTATCATCTCCTACACGAAGTGTAAGAGAAACTGTTGCGAGGTGAACCCATCGGTAACCTTGGAGCCCCCTGGTGGTTTATCAACATGTGGCTCAATGCCCATATGCATAAATGCCTCCAGTTTGATTTATTCAGCCAGCAATTTCCAAGGGACCTGGTTGAGGAGTATGAACCTGCCGATGATGAATCGACAACCCGCTCCCCTCTCAACTTTGGAGAATCAATAATAGTGTTGACGGGAACCGATGCCAACAGAGGTCAATTCGGCCTATTCTTCTAGAGACTCTACTATGAGATTCCTGCTATGGAATGGGTCTGGTGGCCTTAGGTCGATGAGGACAACCGATTTCTGCTTTCTTTCAACCTTACCGACGGAAACATTCCACAGAATGAAAGAATCATGAAGGTTACCCTCATTCCCCGGGCCATTCCAGTCAACATCTTTGGGACCGGGAAGAACACTCGCCCGACCTACGAGTTCTATTATCCATCGGCAGCAGCCAGGCAGTTAGCGTTCGGTCAACTACCGATCAAACTTTGCTATGCCGATGCAATAAAGCCAAGGGAAACCATTACCAGCGTCATGGATTGGAACAAGATCATCACTCTCCCCCCTCAAGCCGATACAGCTGACATCAACTGATCTTCTTGGGCGCCAACTTCGTTCATCACTGAATCGTACAAGTCTTGGTGGCAAGAATGGAAAGATCAGTTGTTCGCCAAGTCATCGCATTACTATCGGCATTTAATCGACGCCGATCACATTATTCCCGATGATGCAGTAAGTTCACTCTTCATTCTGATCCACTCTTTATAATTTATCTTTATTAGCAGCCTCTGACCTTCTTTTACTAACAGGTCGATGATCCAATCCCTCGAAAGAGCAAGAGTGGCAAAGCCTTTAACTTGCGACCGATGAATCCTTTATCGGTAATTGGTAGCAAGGCCCCCTCATTAGCCTCTCTCATGACTACAAAGCGCCTTGAGTCACACTCAAGCCTCAGTCATCAATTGGAGCTACTGCTACTTCATCGGCTGCTGCTGCCATCTTGGCGCAGGCTTTCGAGGTACCCATCTCCACTTCACCTATGTTGATTGCGAACTCTCATTAATAATACTCCTTTAACTTTTAATTCACACCAAACATTTTCTTTTGTAGCCAACGGGTCCATCGGCAACTGCTCCAGTCGTACAGGCTTCAACTCAATCTGCCGATGCCCCCCAAGCGCAAGCTTCGAAGCGCCAAGGCTCCCCAAGTGTCGCTCCTCGACGAAAACGCCTGAGGCCGTTATCGGCAGTATCTCCTCAACCTCCCATCGATGCACCAATACCAGAGCCGGCATCAGCACCCGTTCTCGATCAGTCACCGATCGAAACTTCCAACCAAGGGATAGTATCACCACTGCAGGAGGTATCTGCAATAGCAGGAACAACACCGGCATCAGCACCAGCATCACCTATTCTTCCCGCCGAAGCAAGCTCATCGGCACCTCTTGCCGATCCTCAGAATATGGCCGCGCCATCTCCTCTGTCAAGTCAAATACGAGAGATCCACCTAAAGATGGTAAACCGACTATCATGAAACTCCAGAACTTGTAATCGGCAAATCTTAATCCTTTTCTTTTCAGGCCCAAGACTCCCCAAACAGCTTGTTCTCCTTTGCCATCAACCTCCCAGATGACAACGACGAAGAGGAAAGCTCCGTCCAGGCTTCAACCACTATATCGTCAGAAGTAAAGCTCAAGCTTGAAGCTCTGCTCACCCTACTGCAACAAAGCACATCCCAACTAGTCCAAGATTCTAGTGCAGTAAGGGTAGCATTCAGGGAAATCCAAGACCAACTGTCTGCCGATGTTGAAGAACTAATCTTCCAAGCGGCACATCTTGAGAGCCGACAGCTACAATACCGAAAAGCTTCTCGCCGTATTGCCGATAGAGCTGCTCAGGTAGAACTCGAAGAAGAAACACTCAAGTTCAAACATGTCATGGACGAGAAGCACAAGGATATCGGCCGTCTAGAAGCTTCTAGTGTCGAGCTCGAGCAAGAAATCTCTCGTCTGTCGGCGAAAAAGGAGGAACTGCTGGCAGAGCTGAAAAAAGTTGATGAAGCTTTAAACTCAGCTAACCAGAAGAAGATCCAACTTCTCGACGCTACCAAAATTCTGCAACAAGAGAGGGATGCTGCTGCCCGCGAGGCTCTGACGCTGAGGAAGAAAATCAAGCCAATTGAAGGTACTGCCGATGACGACGCCAAGGAGTTGGAAGAAACAGACCAAATTCGCCTGCGTGCGATATCATCTATCCAATACTTGTTGTAATTTGCTATGTCAGCAACTGTGAACCTGACATTTGATTTTGCTTGTAATATAATGCTTTCTGCCGATGTTCTGTATAACTTTTCTTTTATCGGCACTCAGACTGGTATTGCCTTTATGTATCCACCCAAATACTAGGGTAATATTTTTTTAAGTATTTACCGTTGATTGCTCTTGGAAACACAACCCCTTCGAGGGTTTCCAAAATATAAGCATTACCAGGAATAGACCGACTTATCCGAAAAGGACCTTCCCAATTAGGTGACCACTTTCCAAACTTTGAATTCTTAGTTCCAATAGGTAAAATCAGCTTCCATACCAGATCACCATCGGCAAATTCCTTCACCTTTACTTTCTTGTCATACCATCTCGCAACCCTCTTCTTATTTTCTTCTATGCTGATCAGAGCTCTCAACCGATGACTCGCTAGATCCTCTAACTCATCCTTCATAAGAATATCATAGTCATCGACTGCTAATTGGTCCTGGAAGTCAATCATCTAGAACCAGTTTTAATCTCCCAAGGTAAAACAACATCATGCCCATAGACCAATTGATACGATGAAAGTTTGGTTGCACCATGACATACCATCCAATATGACCATAAAGCTTCATTTAGCACTATATGCCACCGCCTAGGGTTTTCCTCAATCTTACGCTTGATCAGCTTAATGACCCCTTTATTAGTTGCCTCAGCCTGACCATTAGCTTGAGCATAATAAGGAGAAGAGTTTAATACCTTAAACCCCATACCAACAGCAAACTCATCAAACTCTCCCGATGTAAACATCGTCCCTTGATCGGTTGTAATAGTCTGAGGAATACCAAATCGGTAAACAATATGTTCTTTCACAAAATCTATCATGTTTGTCGATGTCACCTTCTTCAAAGGGATGGCCTCCACCCACTTCGTGAAATAATCAGTAGCAACAAGTATAAACTTATGCCCTTTGCTCGACGGCGGATAAATCTGGCCGATGAGATCGATTGCCCACCCTCTAAACGGCCAAGGCTTGATTATAGGATTCATTGCCGATGCAGGTGCTCTCTGAACATTTCCAAATTTCTGACAATCTTGACATCCTTTGAAATACTCAAAACAATCCTTAAGAATTGTCGGCCAATAATATCCATTCCGCCTGATCATCCACTTCATCTTAAATGCCGATTGATGTGCTCCACATACTCCTTCATGGATTTCGCCCATCAATTCCTTTGATTCTTCTTTACCAAGGTATTTGAGCAAAACTCCATCGATTGTCCGATAATACAACTCATCATCAAGGAGTACATACTTGGTAGCCTGAAACCTTAGACGCCTTTCGACTTTTCTAGACGGATTCCTTAAGTAGTCGGCAATCTCTTTTCTCCAATCATCAGCAACCATCACTGATGTTATTATTTCCTGAATTGACTGATATCCTAAAGCATACCGCGCTAACCGATTAGCTTCTTCATTATGCAATCTAGGAATATGCTCTAGGTGGTATTCTTTAAATTCCCTCAATAATTGTAAACACTTTTCATGAGGCGCAATCAAAACTTCGCTTCGGCATTCATAAATTCCAATCAACTGATTGATCACCAACATGGAATCGCCAAAGATTTTCAACAGCGTCGGCACGCACATCCCTGAGTAATTCCAACCCCTTCAGCAAAGCCTGGTATTCAGCCTGATTGTTTGTTGAAGTGGCAACAATCGGCAATGAGATTTCATACTTTTGCCCTCTGGGTGAATTCAAAACAATACCGATACCTGCTCCTTCCTTGCACGTGGATCCATCGAAGAACAAAGTCCAAGGAGCAATCTGTACAGAATCCACTGTACCACAATGCTGAGTAACAAAATCGGCCATTACTTGACCTTTAACCGCCTTAATCGATTCATACCTTAAATCAAACTCTGACAATGCCAAAATCCACTTGCCGATTCTTCCACTCAATATCGGCATCGACAGCATGTACTTAACCACGTCATCCTTGCAAATGACGCTACATTCAGCCGATAGCAAGTAATGCCTTAATTTAGTACAAGAGAAATATAAACAGAGACATAATTTCTCGAGCGTCGAATATCTGGTTTCAGCATCCACCAATCTTCTACTCAAATAATAAATCACATATTCCTTCCCTTCAAATTCTTGGATTAAGGCTTATCCGATAACGCTATCATCGACAGACAAATACAATTTAAAAGACTTCCCGTGTTGAGGCAGAACTAATACTGGAGGATTTACCAAATATTTCTTAATCTCTTCTAAGGCTGATTGTTGTTCCTCTTTCCGTACAAACTCCTGACCAGCCTTCAGCTTCAACAAAGGGCTAAAAGACTTAATCCTCCCGGACAAGTTAGATATAAATCTTCTAATGAAATTAATTTTGCCGATCAATGATTGCAACTCAATCTTGCTTGTGGGAGCAACTACCTTATTAATTGCACCAATAGATTTTCTAACGATTTCTATACCTCTCTGATGCACCATGAAACCCAAGAATTGGCCTGTCGATACGCCAAATGCACACTTATTAGGATTCATCTTCAACCCATGTTTCCTTGTGCACTCTAGAATCTTCCGTAAATCGGCAAGATGCCTCTCGAAGTTTTTGGATTTAACCACGACATCGTCAATGTAAATTTCAACTATTGTACCGATGTACTTATGAAAGATGTAATTCATCGCTCTCTGATAAGTAGCACCGACGTTCTTTAAACCAAAAGTCATTACGACCCACTCAAATAAGCCAACGTGACCGGGACATCTAAAAGCAGTCTTAGATATATCTTCTTCAGCCATGAATATTTGATTATATCCAGCATTACCATCCATAAAACTAATGATCTGATGTCCGGCAGCAGCATCGACCAATAGATCGGCAACATGTATCGGATAACCGTCCATCGGCGTAGCCTTGTTGAGATTCCTGAAATCAATACAAACACGAAGTTTTCCATTTTTCTTATATACAGGAACCACATTAGAAATCCAATCGGTATATCGACATTGCCAAATAAATCCAGCCTCAATCAATTTTGTAATTTCAGCTTTAATGTCAGGTAATATATTAGGATTGCATCGGCATGCTTGTTGTTGATGAGGTTGGAAACCAGACTTAATAGGTAACCGATGTTCAACTATTGATCGGTCTAGACCAGTCATCTCTATATAATCCCAAGCAAAGCAATCTTTATATTCCTTTAATAAATCACTCAACTGTTATTTACATTGGGAGTCTAACTTAGCACTAATAAAAGTTGGCCCGGGCCTACTGCCATCGCCGATATCTATTTATAGTAAATCATCGGCGAACGTGAACCCCTGCCCCGGCTTTCCATCATCGGCGAACTGATCCATTAATACTCTTCTTCAAAACTGACTGCTTGGATCGGTGTAATTCGATAATCAGCAACCTTTAGGAACTCTGTATCCCAAGCTTCTCCTGATATGCATCTGGTTTGCTCATAGGTTTCCGATTCTGCCGATACAACGATCAACGGGGCTTCACTTCGGACGACTTCAATCTTGTCTCCAACCCATTGTATGAGGCTTTGGTGCATGGTGGAAGGAATGCAGCAATTAGCATGGATCCAATCCCTCCCCAAGAGCAAGTTGTAGGTGCCCTTGCCACTGATCACGAAAAACGTCGTCGGCAAAGTTTTACTGTCGATGATCAACTCAACACACACTGCTCCCATAGCTGGTGACACATTGCCTTCAAAATCTTTGAGCTTCATATCTGTTTTGACTAAGTCTTGGTCACCTTTCCCAAACTTCCTAAACATGACGTATGGCATTATATTGATTGATGCCCCGCCATCCACCAGCATTTTTGACACTGGCTGCCCATCTACTTTGCCTTTGAAAAACAAGGCCCTCAAGTGCTGCCTTTCATCATCAACAGACTTTTCGAAGATAGCTACCATCGGGTCCAACACCAACTGTGCCATCTCAGCAGCCTCTTCCTCATCATCAGCGGGCGCCATAAATTCCATCGGCAATATAACAACCATGTTGATTTCTGCCGATGGATCTCTATCCTTGTATTTTGGCCTCCACTGCTTAATTGGAGATCTTTCCCTTGAAGGATTTTCACCGTGATACAAGCCTTCTTGGCGTTCGCGCTGGATCCTTGTTTTTTGAGTCTTTGTCAGACCCTTAGGGCACCATTGAGGAAGCCTAGTCTTCCAAACAGGCTGGTACTGTTTCTCATTGCTTGTATCTGCACCACCCCTCACGTTTGGATCCCTAGAGAATATCTCCTCATCAGGCACTCTTGCATTAGCCATCTCTTCAAGCTCTTCTTGACCAATGCGTCTGCCAAGCCTATCATGTAAGATGAGCTTGCTCCCCAGCCGATCATGTGCTAATCTCTTTTCTCTGATCGGCCTGCTATAGTTTGATGCCCGATCGTCGAAACAAGGTTTCTTTTCTGACCGATCAGTAGGGTAGTACCCATTGCATTCAGGGCAATTATCGGCAGTGGGTAGCTTAATGCCTTCCTCCCAGCAATGAACAAAGAAGGGACATCTCCAGTGATCTTTATGCCGATACCACTCTTGGCGCCTTTCTTCCTCCTGCTGCCGATATCGCTGTTCCTGCGATTGCCGATAATCTTGTCGTGGCCGCCTATGCGTAATTATAACGCCTTGGGATCTCCTGGCATTGCTGCTTTCATCGGCAACCCTTTTTCCTTTTCTATCATCGGCAAATCCTCTTCCTTTTACTTCATGCGCAGCTATTTGATGTTTCGGATCTACCGATGCACTTTTCTTGGCAGCTTCTGATGTTAGCACTTTAGTCTTTCCACTAGTTTCCACCATGTTGTTTGGGAACGGGTGCTGGTCGATCTTCATTGGTTTCTGGGCTTTAGAATTTTCAAACTTAATCCGCCCAGACTCAATTTCTGACTGCAACTGCTACCTAAAGACTTAGCAGTCATTGGTACTGTGCGAAGTTGCATTGTGCCACTTGCAATACCTAACCCTTTTGAGCTCTTCAGCCGATGGAATTACTTGATTAGGTACCAACTTAATCCGCCCTTCTTGAAGTAATAGATCAAACATCCTATCGGCCTTGGTAATATCAAAGGTGAACCTTTCAGCTTCTTTCTGGCCAAACAGACAGGATACCGATTTCTTGTCTTTCACCCATTCAGCAGCGGCAACATTTAGCTCTTCATCTGAATCAGAATCTTCTTTTTGCCCAAGGTAGGACACTTTTTTATTCCAAGTTTTCCTTGGTTCAAAAGTTTTAACGTCCTGATCGGCAATCCTCTGCACGAGATGGCTCAAACTTTCAAACTCTTGAGACGCATACTTGTCCTTGATGTGCAGCAGCAATCCCTGGAAGGCCAAATCTGCCAATTGCCGATCTTCAAGCACCAAGTTGTAGCACTTATTCTTCATGTCTCGCAACCTATGGACAAAACTTTCCACCGATTCATCATTACGCTACCTCAGCTTGACCAAATCGGTAATCTTCTTCTCATGCACAACAGCGAAGAAGTATTTGTGAAATTGCTTCTCCAGATCAGCCCAAGTAATCACAAAATTCGGCGGAAGTGAAATGAACCATGTAAATGCCGATCCAGATAATGATGATGAGAACAATCTTACCCTTAACTCGTCCCTGCCAACTGCTTCTCCACATTGGATAATGAAACAGTTGATGTGCTCCATTGTTGAAGTGTCATCTTGGCCAGAAAACTTAGTAAAATCTGGCCCTTTGTACTGATTTGGAAAAGGAATCAAATCATAAGCCGGAGGGTAGGACGTCCGATAAGAATATGTATTAAC
Source organism: Microstegium vimineum (assembly GCA_022036555.1). NCBI lineage: Eukaryota > Viridiplantae > Streptophyta > Magnoliopsida > Poales > Poaceae > Microstegium > Microstegium vimineum. The sequence goes on from CM039123.1 coordinate 42,833,700, forward strand.
CTTAGGTTTGATGCCGAACTGCTCTTTCATCACTTCGACGATCTTATCGGTCCAGTATGCATCTTTATCTTGCCGATGCACTTGCGGAATGTTGATCGGCTGCACTGGATGATATACCTCCTCATATCTTTGCGGCAGATAGTCCGGAGCAGTTGGTGCAGGTGCAACATTTGCCCGCTGAATATTGTACATCGACTGATTTGCCGATGGACCACTTTGAACGCCCATTGGGAAAGACTGAGGCATTACACTCATCGGTTGATGTACCGATGCCCCACTCTGAGGGTTTTCCAGGTACTGATACCCAGGTTGTTCCACCTGTTGTTGGATTGGTGTTGGTCCAGTCCATCCAGGATTATAAGTCAACGGCATGTAATTTGCCGATGGTTGATAGCTAGCTGGTGCCTGTTGCTCTTGCATTCTAGAGTAGTCAACAAATTGGCCACCTTGATGCGCGGATACTCCAGCTTGAGGATTTACCACTGCCATGGGTTGACTTACAGCTGTGTGGCCTTGTTGTGTCTGTAAAGAACTTGCCGATGGTGGCATAAGAGGCACTTTTGGTATTGTCACTTGAAGATCTTCCGATGGCAATTGCACAGTTGGGGAAGATGTAGCATAATGCATCATAGGGATCATCGGCTGTGAAGGCATTGCCGATGCCATGGGACCCTTCCATGCTGTATTGTTACTTTGGATCAGATTAGAATCAACAGATGGATTTGGAGGCATACCGTATCCCCACCAGTTAGCAGGAGTTGGCTGACTCTTAGTTACGCGTTCTGACATTGCCGATGCCACCAGATCTGTATTCAATCGAGTGACACTTGCAGGGCTCGATCTTGGTGGCGTAACCTCATTGGCAGATGGACCCATAGGTTGGGAAGATGCTGTGGAGCCGTCGATGGGTTTGCAATAGATGCCGATCCAGGTTGATGATACGCTGGACCAACATACTGGGGTGCTTGTCCTTCCTTGAAAGATTGCATAACAACATTGTATACAGTATTGGACAACACACTGTTGTGGGTAATTAAATACCTGATTTAGTGCAGAATTAACCATCTCCTGTAATTTACCTAGATTGGCGTCGAAAGTGACCTGCCGTGGCAACGACGGATCTTGTTTCTGGATTGCTTCGCCACTCCTGTTTAGGCTGAAGGATTTCATATATAACTGCTTGTACTCCTCCATAGCCTACTCCATAGCTTGCTTCTGATCATCTTTCAGATTCGCTTCGGAGACTTCGATGACATTGCTTGGATTGATCCCAGTATTCTCCATGAGATTGAATCGGTCCCACTGGGTGTGCCAAAAGAGGTGTTGACACAAAAAGCGTCAGATCCGCGAACACCTCGGGCTTATACCCAAATTCGATATCCAAAGGTGTGCCAGTCGATTTGACCAATTAATCGACAAGGATGATAACTAGAACAAGATTGAACGAGACAACGACGATGCACCCGGATGTCAAGGCTCAAGTTGCTCAAACGCGGAACTTGCAAGGGTTGACGGAGATCGAGGAGATGGAGCCCGTCGAAACTTGAAGAACTCGTAGATAAACTAGAACTAATGTGATAAAAGGGTAAATTGCTGGAAAAATAGATAAAAATAATAGATTTGTTTGATATGATTGTATATCCCCTTTTATAGCATCCCTAGGTACCTATTCATACTCCGGCAAAGGGAGTTGTAGATAGATACGACTCAAACCTACCTAAACAAAACTCCTATTTTTAAGGAAATAAATGACTCGTGCAAGAGTCGGACTCAACCATAACAGCAATACCTATTTTTAAGGAAATAAAATGACTCGTGCAAGAGTCAAACTCAAACTTATAAAATACTGGCATAAAACCACAAGTTTCCATATCTGTCCTCTCTTCGATGAAACTTTCCATCGGCAGACTTCTCCCATTCTGCAGCCTTCCCCTAACGCCATCGACAGGTGTATGCTGACATCAGCTACGTCATCCTGCGCCCATCGGCAACATTTCCTTATCGGCAACATCATCCAATCGGCAATACCTCATTCCTATTGGGAATTTTCTTTCATCAACCAACCCTTATCGGCAATAACTCTTTATACTTCATCATTGACGCCCCAGTTTTACTTTCATCGGCAATCTTGACCGATGACTTTCCGATGCCTATAGAACATGGCTACCGATTAGAGTGAGTCTTAGCTCATTTGACACATGCTGAAAAACGGTGTCAATAGAACCACTGAACCTATTTCTTTGATGTTGGGACCGATAGGAAGAAGAAAAAAAAGCAAGGACGAGTGGAACGAAGGAGACTAGACTAGCATTAGGGAGGACAAAGGAGACAAACAGAATTTACATCAGAAAAAGAAAAAAGGACTGGTTGAAGTTTGAGTGAGGAACTTCAATTTCGGAGAATCGGCTGAAAAAACAACTACTCAAACTACAGACTTGTATTAGTAGACTTGATTGCTGAATTCCTCTTCTGTTGGAGAAAGTACTTTGCTTTTCGTATGAACAATACGTTTTCTTGCTGGAAAAGAAGGTAGGAAGAACTTCTCTACTTGATACTTTATTAACTACTACGAATTGCTTGCTCGAAATATTAGTAGTTCCTCGCTCACTTATTCTCTCCTTTTCTTCGAAGTCTTGCTTCATTAAGTTACTTGCTCTCTCAACCTCAGAATAATAATCAATATTCAAGTACTTTATGCTAAATTCTGTATAGCAATCAATGTCTCAGGGCATAGGCTTAGCTGCTTGCTCGGTGAAAGGCTTTCCTGGAAGAAAGTTGAAGACGACTTCTAAGGAACATATCTCTCATCTTCCTTCTCTTCACTGTCACCTATTACTATGTTCATCTTCACCTTGCACTGATGACCATGGTAGCTCAACACATGTCAAGCACAGGCCTAAGGCTCTTATTTCTTCCCATACTTCATTCCTATTCTGAGAGTTTCCATTTTCTGGCTTATGCTGTTTCATTTTTCCCTTGACCATAATTCCCTTATTCTGGCTAGGGTATGTGAGAAGGTTGTTAGGCTTGAAACTGCTTTTCTTTCTTTTTTTTGATAAGAAATTCTCCATGTCTTTGGATAAAATGCATCAAGCTTACTGCCTTCATTGCCATGACAAGATCTTTGATGTCTTCCCTCAACTCAAGCAGGCAGTGACAAAATAGTGCTCAGGTAAGTTAGGAGATTCCAAGCTAAGGCCCTTGATTTGACCCTTCTGTGTGGAATCTTGACCATTATGGACTTGGTACAATCTCTTCCATTCCTCAGCAGCAGTGAGGTGAGGCTGCTAGCATCTGGGAATACCCTCTGAACCAGTTCAATTAGATCAGGGGTGATCATGGGTCAGATTCTAGCCTCTATACCATGAACTGGCTTTCCCACACTAAACTGCAACACTACCATATGGGTCTTGTTTGTATCAGGAACTGGGCAGAGAGAAAAGTAATGGTTACATTGAATCACCCACTCATCAGGATCTGTCCCCTCTACTTTAGGTTTGGAGTTTAGCTACACCTTTTGGCTTTGCATGAATGCCATTTTCCTCTGTGTCTCTTTCCTGCGGGTGCTTGGTCTTTTGCTAAACTTGTTATTTGGCTCTCTTCTTTGTCCCTAGTTCCTGTTTCATGCCTAGTTTCTATAAAAGTACCTGCATCCTGCCTTTTAGCTTATCCGTGGACCAGTGCTCTTTCTTTATTGAGAGAAGGGGGGAACTTTATCACATCGAGGGTGGAGCGGTTGAAGAACCATCCATGTCGAACTCGGCTAACCCAATCCTTTCTTTGAAAATGCTTTCTAAAATGAGAAATTGCACCTAGATGCCCGACTTCGTATCCCATCCTCTCCTGCTGACCCCTTGATGCGTACCTGAAGCCAGATCGTTTTTCTCGTAGACCGCTCCTGATGTGACCTGTTAGCCCATATCGAATACTTAGTAAAGCCCATCACCAGTCTTGCATGTAAAAGGGCCTGTGGTACGTCTCCCTCAATCAAAGCAACCTTCTTCTGACCCCATCGGTAACCTAACCAATAGCATTTCAATGCCGATGGTGAACAACAACCATTCTCCTGCCGTTCGGCACACTTGGTTTACATTGACACATACTGGTGTCAACACATGCCCCCCAATTTCGAGGTATGAAATATTTTATACGCTGAAATTTCCTCTGCCGTGATCATTGCAATTTACCAAAATATCCCGTAATTGTAGCGCCAACGGTTAGAATCCCTCGATTGCCATGTAAACACAGTACCATATACTTCCATATTTCTGCTCAGTCAAAAGAAAACTCCAAAATGCCCCTAGCACTTCCAGGCCTATAAAAATCACCATTCGACCACTTTTACCTTGAGCCTTTATCACCATTCCCTCATTTCACTAGCGCCCTTGAAGAACACTCCGGCGACCTTTCAAGCAGCAGCTTCTCCCCCAACAAGGCATAATCCGCAAGAATCCTCCTAGCTCCAATGGCGATCAGCTTCAATGTCCCCACGGTCAATCTCTCTCCTCCTCACTCCATACTCTGCGATTTTTCTTCTGCATCATTTCATGATTTCTTTCTCCTTTTCTTCTTTGTTCTCTAAATCTAGGAGATGCGCAATAGAATAGTAATCCCCACCGATCAACCACACGTTTGCTGCTTGGGTCCAATGGGGAATGCCGATCCAACCGAAACCATCAATGCATAAATCAACCGGGTCCCCTTCAGAACCGAGCACTTTGATCTAGGATTATGGACAGATATTTTCCGATCTTGGCCCAAACCTACCAATGGGTGGTAAAACTGGTATCTTAGGATAGCTAGATCGCAGCGATTTTACTGGGCAGAGCGCCAGCTAGATCAATGCATCAAGCTATCTATTGCTGATATGGCAAAGAATGAATCCATGATGATTGCTGCATCCTACTTCTGGTCTGACACCATGAACGCATTCTTATTCAGATACGGACTAGCCACCCCAACTCTTGCCAATGTGTACATGCTCACCGGCCTCGACATTTCTTCTACCGACGATGCCACTCTCTTCAATAGAAAGCCTGAACATCGGGTAACCACCCGTAACATCAGTGGTTGGACCGGATACATCCAGGAATACCAAAAGACTGGATCGGTAGGTCAGAGAGAGCACACCACCTTTTTAAACATGTGGTTGGAGAAATTCATCTTTTGTGGTAGGACAGTCGGACTAACCAACATGTACCTTCCTGCAGCAGAACTCTCGGCCAATGGAGCACGACTTCCTCTCGGCCGATACCTCCTTGGTGCAGTTTACCGCCTTCTACACCAAGTATCAGAAAAGTTGCTACAAGGTGAACCCATCGGCAACATTGGAGGACCCTGGTGGTTTGTAAATATGTGGTTGAACGCTCATATGCACAAAGTCCTCCAATTTGATCTATTCAATCAGGAATTCCCACGGGACATAGTTGAAGACTACGCATTTGCCGATGACGAGCCAGCAACTCGCTCTCCTCTCAACTTCGGCGAAGCCACCATAGTCCTACCTAGGACCGAGGCTAACGAAGAATAGATCGACAGATTTTTCCAGAGATTTTACTATGGAGTCCCTTCCGCAAACCAGGCTTGGTGGCCCTATGTCGATGCCGACACCAGATTTCCTCTCTCCTTCAACATCGCCGATGCAGATTTAGAAAAGGATGAGGTAATTATGAGGTCCATCCTCATTCCCTGTGCAATCCCAGTGAACATCTTCGGTAGCGGGAAGAATACACATGCTTCCTACGAGTTCTACTACCCGTCGGCAGCAGCAAGGCAAGTAGCATTCGGGCAACTGTCGATTAAGCTTTGCTACGCTAATGTGGTGAAGCCCAAAGAAGCCATTACCAGTGCCATGGACTGGAACAGAATCGTCCTCCTTTCCCCTCATGCCGATACAACCAACATCGACTTGTCTACCTGAGCGCCAATCTCCTTCATCACTGAGTCATACAAGTTTTGGTGGCAAGAGTGGAAGGACCAACTGTTTTCTGTGTCGTCAGACTACTATCGACACCTGATTGACATTGATCATGTCATTCTCGATACTGCGGTAAGCTCTTCCTTGATATTACCCCTTTTTCTTCCAAATGTATTGGCAACTGACTATGTTAACAGGTTAATGACTTAATCCCAAAGAAGAGCAGAAGCGGCAAAAACTTCAACCTGCGACCGATCAATCCCACATCGGTAATTGGTAGCAGGGCTCCATCATTATCTTCCTTTTTGCAACAAAGGGTGGCTCCCAAGGTCACCATCAAGCCAAAGTCAATACCGACTATAGCGGCTGCCACTCCATCGACTGCTGCTGCTGCCCTAGCGCAGGCTTTTGCGGTAACAAATTTCTATCAATTTATGCCGATTTCGTATTTTCATCGGCAACTTCTCATTTGGCTTGTATTAACTATTCTCCTGTAGCAGGCAAGCTCATCGGTAGTTACTCCCAGCTCTCAAGCTCCCCAAGTCCAAGCTACCGATGACCCCCAAGTACAGCAGTCAAAGCGCCAAGGCTCACCAAGTACCGCTCCTCGACAAAAACGCCTAAGGCCATCATCGACAGCATCTTCTCAATCTCCTACCGATGCGCCAACACAAGAGCAAGCATCGGTGTCTACTCCTGACCAGACACCAGTCGAAGTCTCCACCCAAGGGGCAGCGCCGGCGTCGCAGGAATTAGTGGTAACAGAACTGCTACCGGCATCGACATCAGCATTGGTACTAACAATGCCAGCTACAGAAGCGAGTTCATCGGCAACCGTCGCCGATATTCAAGACACCGCCGCGCCAGCCGCTTTAGTAAACTAACTATCATAAAAATTTGCAAAACACAAACTTGTGATCGGCAAACTCTAATTTTCCTTTTTTCAGGCCCAAGACTCTCCCAACAGCTTATTCTCTTTTGCCATCAACATACCAGACGATGATAAAGAAGAAGAAAGCTCCGCTCCGCCATCAAATGTCATATCAGCAGAGGTGAAATCCAAACTTGAATCATTGCTATCCTTACTGCAGCAGAGTACATATCAACTGGTCCAAGATTCCAACGCAGTAAGGATAGCTTTCAAGGAGATCCAAGACCAGCTGCCTGCCGATATCGAGGAAACACTCTTCCAAGCAGCGTTTCTCGAGAGCGGACAAATCCAATATCAACGGGCCTCACACCGCATTGCCGATAGGATCGCTCAGTCAAAACTTGAAGAGGAAATGCTCCGATTCAAGCAAACCGCTGAGGAAAAGCATAAGGGCATCGGTCGCCTAGAAGCCTCCAACATCGAGCTTGAACAAGAAATTACCCACCTATCGTCAAGAAAGGAAGAACTGATGGCAGAGCTGCAAAAAGTTGATGAAGCCTTAAATATGGCCAACCAAAAGAAAGCTCAACTTCCCGATGTGGTCAAAGCCCTACAACAAGAAAGGGATACTGATGCTCGGCAGGCCCTTCTGTTGAAGAGAAGGACCAAACCAATTGAAGGCACTGCCGACAACGACGCCAGGGAGATAGAAGAAGCAGACCAGATTCATCTTCGTGTGATTTCCTCTATTCAGTCCTTGCTGTAATCTTATTGCACTAATGAAACTTGATCGCTAACTTGTCTGTATAATAACATTAATACCTTTCTTGTTGACGCTATGTATGATAATCTTACTATCAGCAGTTGTATATGCATCGCTTATGCATCCGTCTAGATACTAGGATAATACTTCTTTAAATATTTACCATTGATTTCTCATGGAAACGCAACCCCTTTGAGGGTTTCCAAAACATAAGCATTACCAGGAACAGATCGATTTATCCGAAACGGACCCTCCCAATTAGGGGACCACTTACCAAATTTCGATCTCTTAGTTCCAATCGGTAAAATCAGATTCCATACCAGATCACCATCGGCAAATTCCTTCACCTTCACTTTCTTGTCATACCACCTGGTAACCCTCTTCTTATTTTCTTCTATGCTGATCAGAGCTCTCAACCGATGACTTGCTAAATCCTCTAATTCATCCTTCATAAGAGTATCATAGTCATCGGCTATTAATTGGTTTTGGGAAGTTAAACGTCTAGAACTAGTTTTAATCTCCCACGGCAAAACAACATCATGTCCATAGACCAATTGATACGGCGAAACTTTAGTTGCACCATGACATGCCATTTGATATGACCATAAAGCTTCATTTAGTGCTATATGCCACCGCCTAGGATTTTCCTCAATCTTGTGCTTGATAAGTTTAATTACTCCTTTATTGGTCGCTTCAGCTTGACCATTAGCTTGAGCATAATAAGGAGAAGAGTTCAAAACCTTAAACCCCATACCGATAGCAAACTCATCAAACTCTCCCGATGTAAACATCGTTCCTTGATCGGCTGTAATAGTTTGAGGAATACCAAATCGATAAACAATATGCACCTTCACAAAGTCTATCATATTTGCTGATGTCACCTTTTTCAACGGAATAGCTTCAACCCACTTTGTGAAATAATCGGTAGCAACAAGTATAAACTTATGCCCCTTACTGGACGGTGGATAAATCTGGCCGATGAGATCAATAGCCCATCCCCTAAACGACCAAGGCTTGATTATAGGATTCATCGCCGATGCAGGTGCTCTCTAAACATTTCCAAATTTCTGACAATCTTGGCACCCTTTAAAATAGCTAAAGCAATCTTCAAGAATCGTCGGCCAATAATATCCATTCTGTCTAATCATCCACTTCATCTTAAATTTTGATTGATCTGCTCCACACAATCCTTCATGGATTTCGCCCATCAATTCCTTTGATTCTTCTTTACCAAGGCATTTGAGCAAAACTCCATTGATTGTCCGATAATACAACTCATCGTCAAGGAGTACATACTTGGTAGCCTAAAACCTTAGACGCCTTTCGACCTTTCTAGACGGATCCCTTAAGTAGTCGGCAATCTCTTTTCTCCAATCATCGGCAACCATCACTGATGTTATTATTTCCTGAATTGACTGATATCCTAAAGCATACCGCGCTAACCGATTAGCTTCTTCATTATGCAATCTAGGAATATGCTCTAGGCGGTATTCTTTAAATTCCCTCAATAATTGTAAACACTTTTCATGAGGCGCAATCAAAACTTCGCTTCGACATTCATAAATTCCAATCAACTGATTGATCACCAACATGGAATCGGCAAAGATTTTCAACAGCGTCGGCACGCACATCCCTGAGTAATTCCTACCCCTTCAGCAAAGCCTGGTATTCAGCCTGATTGTTTGTTGAAGTGGCAACAATCGGCAATGAGATTTTATACTTTTTCCCTCTGGGTGAATTCAAAACAATACCGATACCTGCTCCTTCCTTGCACGTGGATCCATCAAAGAACAAAGTCCGATACCGATACTCTTGCCTTTTCTATCATTGGCAAATATTCTTCCTTTTACTTCATGCGTGGCTATTTGATGTTCAGGATCCACCGACACACTTTTCTTGACAGCTTTCGATGTCAGTACTTTAGTTTTTCCACTAGCTTCCACCATGTTATTTGGAAACGGGTGCTGGTCGATCTTCATCGGTTTTTGGGCCTTGGAATTTTCAAACTTAATTCGCCCAAATTCAATTTCTGACTGCAACTGTTGCCTAAAGACTTTGCAATCATTGGTACTGTGCGAAGTTGCATTGTGCCACTTGCAATACCTGATCCTTCTAAGCTCATCGACCGATGGAATTACCTGGTTAAGCGCCAGCTTAATCTGCCCTTCTTGAAGCAATAGATCAAACATCCTATCGGCCTTGGTGATATCAAAGGTGAATCTCTCAGCTTCTTTCTTACCAAACGGACATGATACCGGCTTCTTATCTTTTACCCATTCAGCAGCGTCGATACTTAGCTCTTCATCCGACTCAGAATCTTCTTGCTCAGCGAAGGACACCTTCTTATTCCATGTTTTTCTAGGCTCGAAAGCTTTAACGTCCTGATTGACAATTCTCTGCACGAGATGGCTCAAACTTTCAAACTCCTGAGACGCATATTTATCCTTGATATGTGGCAGTAATCCCTGGAAGGCCAAATCTGCCAATTGCCGATCATCAAGCACCAAGCTGTAACACTTGTTCTTTACGTCTCGCAACCTCTGGATGAAGCTTTCCACCGATTCGTCATTATGTTGCCTCAACTTAACCAAATCGGTAATCTTCTTCTCATGTACGCCAGCGAAGAAGTATTTGTGAAACTGCTTCTCCAGATCGGCCCAAGTGATCACAAAATTTGGAGGTAGTGAAATGAACTATGTGAATGCCGATCCAGATAATGACGACGAGAACAATCTCACCCTCAATTTATCGCTACTAGCTGCCTCCCCGCACTGGATAATGAAGCGGTTGATGTGCTCCAAAGTTGACGTGTCATCTTGGCCAGAAAACTTTGTGAAATCTGGCACCTTGTACCGATTTGGGAGAGGAATCAGATCATATCCTGGAGGGTATGATGTCCGATAAGAATATATATTAACCTTAGGTTTGATGTTGAACTGCTCTTTCATCACTTCGGCAATCTTATCGGTCCAGTATGCATCTTGATCTTGCCGATGCACTTGTGAAATATTGATCGGCTACACTGGATGATATACCTCCTCATATCTTTGTGGCAGATAGGCCGGAGCAGCTGGTGCAGGTGCAACATTAGCCCACTGAATATTGTACATCAGCTGATTTGCCGAGGGACCACTTTGAACGCCCATTGGGAAAGACCGAGGCATTACACTCATCGGTTGATGTGCCGATGCCCCACTCTGAGGGTTTTCCAGGTACTGATACCCAGGTTGTACCACCTATTGTTGGATTGGAATTGGTCCAGTCCATCCAGGATTATAAGTCAACAACCTGTAATTTGCCGATGGTTGATAGCTAGCTGGTGCCTGTGGCTCTTGCATTCTAGAGTAGTCAACAAATTGGCCACCTTGATGTGCGGATACTCCAGCTTGATGATTTACCACTGCCATGGGTTGACTTGCAGTTGTGTGGCCTTGTAGCATCTGTAAAGAACTTGCCGATGGTGGCATAAGAGGCATTTTGGGTATTACCACTTGAAGATCTTCCGACGATAATTGCACAGTTGGGGAGGATGTAGCATAATGCATCATAGGGATCATCAGCTGTGAAGGCATTGTCGATGCCATAGGACCCTTCCATGCTGCATTGTTACTTTAGATCAGATTAGAATCAACAGATGGATTTGGAGGCATATCATATCCCCACCAGTTAGCGGGAGTTGGCTAACTCTTAGTTACGCGTTATGACATTGCCGATGCCACCAGATCTGTATTCAATCGAGTGACACTTGTAGGGCTCGATCTTGGCAGTGTAACCTCATCGGTAGATGGGCCCACAGGTTGGGAAGATACTGTTGGAGCCGCCAATGGGTTTGCAATAGATGCCGATCCAGGTTGATGATACGCTGGACCAACATACTAGGGTGCTTGTCCTTCCTTGAAAGATTGCATAACAGCATTGTATACAGTATTGGACAACACACTGGAGTGGGTAATTAATGCCTGATTTAGTGCAGAATTAACCATCTCCTGTAATTTACCCGGATTGGCGTCGAAAGTGACCTGCCGTGGCAACGACGGATCTTGCTTCTGGATAGCTTCGCCACTCCTGTTTAGGCTGAAGGATTTCAGATACAACTGCTTGTACTCCTCCGTAGCCTGCTCCATAGTCCGCTTCTGATCATCTTTCAGATTTGCTTCGGAGACTTCGATGACATTGCTTGGATTGATTCCAGTATTCTCCATCAGATTGAATCTATCCCACTGGGTGTGCCAAAAGAGGTGTTGACACAAAAAGCGTCAGATCCGCGAACACCTCGGGCTTATACCCGCAATCGATATCCAAGGTGTGCCAGTCGATTTGACCAATTAATCGACAAGGACAATAACTAGAACAAGATTGAACAAGATGGCAGTGATACGCCCGGACGTCAAAGCTCAAATTGCTCAAAAACGCGGAACTCGCAAGGTTGACGGAGATCTTGTAGATGCAGCTCGTTGAGACTTGTAAGAACTTGTAGATAAACTAGAGCTAGTACGATAAAAGTAGAATTGCTGGAAAAAGTAAATGAAAATAATAGATATATTTGATTGATTGTGTATATCTTTTTACACCACCCCCTTGGTGCATAATTATACCCCAACAAGGGGAGTTGTAAACAGAAATGACTCATATCTTTCCTAAACAAAACTCCTATTTTTAAGGAAATAAACGACTCGTGCAAGAGTCGGACTCAAACTATAATAATAACACTGGTATAAACATCACCAATTTCCATATCCATCTCCTTTACGATGAAACATTCCATCGGCAAACCTTTAATCTGCAAGCTTCCTCTAATTCCATCGGTAGCACCTCTGCTCCTATCGGTAACACCTTCCAACTCTCATTGGCAACATCCCTTCTGCTTTCATCAATAGTGCTATCCTACTTCCATAGGCATCAACATTTAATCGGCAATCTCTACTTATCGGCAAGTAGCTTCTTTTCTTCTTTAACGTCTCCCTCAATCAAAGCGACCTTCTTCTGACCCCATCGGTAACCTAACCAATAACATTTCAATGTCGATGGTGAACAACAACCATTCTCCTACCGTTCGGCACACTTGGTTTACATTGACACATACCGATGTCAACACTTTTCATTTGAAGTCTTGTAAGTTAGTTATGTCTTTCAAGGGGTATCACCATCCCCCGCACCTCTTATTAGTGGAAGTGCGATTGGCTTTCTTATTCATCTAAGTAAGGTGCATTGGCTTCCTGCTTGACCTGAACCGAAGCAAGTCCTTCTTATATTTAATGATTGGCTCTCATAACGCTTAGTGTAGTAAGGGCCATCTGCTTTTTCCATCATTCTAAGCCTTCAAGCCTACGCTTGCTTTACGTGAGCAATGAGGATGCGCGTTACGTTACTAAGGCTTTAGGCTTGAGCTCTTGGAGTTGCTTGTTTGCTTGTTGGGAGTCTGCTGCCCCCTGTCTTTGTTTGCGATCGAACCATCTTCTCTTTAGCTATTTGGCTAGGAATGAAGAGTTTGAGGTTGGCGGCGCGGCTCTTGATCCACTATACTATTCTCATAGGATGAGTTATATATCTTGACTGCTAGTTTGATGTAATGATCTGTCTATCTCTGCAGCGCCTCCTCTCGAGAGGAAAGAAACTACATCTTTTATTCTCAACGAGAGCCTTCCCTTCATAACCTGAAAGTGGGCCGGACAGTTCTTTGAGATCGGTACTTCTTAGAAAGTGGTAAATCCAGGCATTTCTTACTCCTATTTCCTTTCACATGTCAACAAGCAAGTAGGGCACTTGACCTTAACGTGGTAGGACTCTGTTGCATTTAGAGAGAGGGTGGGAAGAAAGCTTGCTATTGACGCTATTGCTTGTGTTGAATAAGACCCTTTTGATTCAAAGAGGCGGTGAAACCATTCTTTGACTTTGGAGTTCCAAATATAAAAAACAGTTCTCATTTCTTCTTGTAGTCAATTGGTCGTCCGTTCATCTGCTTACATAAGAAAGCATCTTACAAGGGTAATAAGTGAAGATTGATTACCGATGAAGATTGGTCCAGAAACCGATGAAGATTGATCCAGAAACCGATGAAGATTGATCAGCACCAGTTTCCAAACAATATGGTGGAAATCAGTGAAAAAACCAGAGTGCTGACGTCGGAAGCTGCCAGGAAGAACTCATCGGTAGATCCTAACCACCAAGTACCTGAGGGCGACGCGAGAAGGTTTGCCGATGACAGGAAGAGTAAGAAGGTTGCCGATGAAGGTAGCAGTGCCAACAGGGCTCCTGGGGTTGTAATTACACACAAGCAGCCAAGGCGAGACCATCGGCAATCACGTGAAGAGCGATATCGGCAAGAAGAAAAGCATCGGGAGTGGCTTCGGCATAAGGACCACTGGAGGTGTCCCTTCTTCGTTCACTGTTGGGAAGAGGGCATCAAGCTGCCTACTGCCGATAATTGTCCAGAATGCAATGGGTATTACACTGCCGATCGGTCAGGTAAGAGACCTTGTTTTGATGATCAGGCACCTAGGTACGCCAGGCCGCTCAGAGAGAACAGATCGGCATATGACCGACTGGGGGGCAAGCTCAGTGCCCATGATAGGCTTGGCTGGCGTGTTGATCAAGGGGAGCTGGAGGAGATGGCCAATGCAAGAATACCTGACGAAGACATATTCTCCAGAGATCCCAACATCGGAAGAAGTGCCGATGCAAGCAGTAGGAAGCAGCACCAGCCCGTTTGGAAGACCAAGCTTCCTCAGTGGTGCCCCAAAGGTCTGACCAAGACCCAGAAAAGAAGGATTCAGCGCCAACGCCGTGATGACCTGTGTGATGATGAAGGACCACCAAGGGAGAAGCAGTGGAGGCCAAAGCGCAAGGATCGGGATCCATCGGCAGATATCAATATGGTCGTCATGTTGCCGATGGAGTTCATGGCACCCGTCAGTGATGATGAAGAGACTGCCGACATGGCACAATTGGTGCTGGATCCAATGATGGCTGTCTTTGAAAAGCCTGTCGATGATGAGAGGCAGCACTTAAGAGCTCTGTTTGTTAAGGGCAAAGTGGATGGTCAGCTGATGACCAAGATGCTGGTAGATGGTGGCGCGTCGATCAATATAATGCCATATGTCGTGTTCAGAAAGCTTGGTAAAGGTGACCAAGACTTAGTCAAGACCGACATGAAGCTCAAGGACTTTGAAGGCAACGTGTCGACAACTATGGGGGCAGTGTGCGTTGACTTAACCATCGGCAGTAAAACTTTGCCGACGACATTCTTTGTGATTAGTGGCAAAGGCACCTACAACTTGCTGCTGGGAAGGGATTAGATCCACGCCAATTGTTGTATTCCTTCTACTATGCATCAAAGTCTGGTACAGTGGATCGGAGACAGAATCGAAGTCGTCCGAAGTGAAGCCCCATCTACTGTCACATCGGCAGAATCGGAAACGTACGAGCAAACCAGGTGCATATCTGGCGAAGCCTGGGATAAAGAGTTCCTTAAAGTTGCCGATTACCGCATCAAGCCGATCCAAGCAGTCGGTCCTGAAGAAGAGTTTTAATGGATCGGTTCGCTGACGACGGAAAACTGGGGCAGGGCTTCACGTTTGCCGATGACTTACTCGAGATCGACATCGACGATGGTAGTAAACCTAGGCCTACCTTTATTAGTGCTAAGTTAGATTCCCAATGTAAGCAGCGGTTAACCAATTTATTAAAAGATAATAAAGATTGTTTTGCTTGGGATTATACAGAGATGCCTGGTTTGGACCGATCGATAGTTGAACATCGGTTACCCATCAAGTCTGGTTTCCAACCACATCGGCAGCCTGCGCGTCGATGCAATCCTACTATTTTACCTGACATCAAGGCTGAGATTACTAAGTTAATCGAAGCTGGATTTATTCGGCAATGCTGATATGCCGATTGGATTTCTAATGTGGTTCCTGTGTATAAAAAGAATGGAAAACTCCGTGTTTGCATTGATTTCAGGAATCTTAGCAAGGCTACGCCGATGGATGGCTACCCGATGCCCGTTGCCGATCTGCTGATCGATGCTGCTGCTGGACATCAAATTATTAGCTTCATGGATGGTAATGCTGGGTATAATCAAATATTCATGGCTGAAGGAGACATATCCAAGACTGCTTTCCGATGTCCAGGTCATGTTGGCTTATTCGAATGGGTAGTCATGACTTTTGGCTTGAAGAATGCCGGTGCTACTTATCAGAGAGCAATGAATTTTATCTTTCATAAGTATATCGGCACAATAGTTGAAATCTACATTGATGACGTGGTGGTTAAGTATGGAGATTTCAACAAACACCTTGCTGATTTGCGAAAAATATTGGAGTGCACAAGGGAGCATGGGTTGAAGATGAATCCTAACAAGTGTGCCTTCGGCGTATCGGCAGGACAATTTCTGGGTTTCATGGTGCATCAGAGAGGCATTGAAATCGGCAGAAAGTCTATTGATGCAATTAACAAGGTAGTTGCTCCTACGAACAAGGCTGAGTTATAGTCCTTGATCGGCAAGATTAATTTCATCAGAAGGTTTATATCTAATCTATCTGGTAAGATTAAATCCTTTAGTCCCCTGTTAAAGTTGAAAGCCGATCAAGAGTTTACATGGAAAGAAGAGCAGCAATCAGCCTTAGAGGAGATTAAGCAATACTTGGTAAATCCTCCAGTCTTGGTTCCACCTCAACACGGGAAGCCTTTCAGGTTATATTTGTCTGCCGATGATAGTGTTATCGGATCAGCCTTAATTCAAGAGTTTGAAGGGAAGGAACGTGTAATATATTACCTGAGCAGAAGGTTGGTGGATGCTGAAACCAGGTATTCGGCCATAGAGAGATTGTGCTTATGTTTATATTTCTCTTGCGTTAAATTGAGGCATTATTTACTGTCGGCTGAATGCACTGTTGTCTGCAAAGATGATGTGATCAAGTACATGCTGTCAATGCCGATTTTGAGTGGACAGATCGGTAAGTGGATTTTGGCACTGTCAGAGTTTGACCTAAGGTATGAATCGGCTAAGGTTGTTAAGGGTCAAGTAATGGCCGATTTTGTTACTCAGCATTGTAATATGGTGAGCTTTGTTGAGATTGCTCCTTGGGCTTTATTCTTTGATGGGTCTACATGCAAGGATGGAGCAGGTATCGGTATTCTCTTGATTTCACCCCAAGGACAGAAGTATGAAATCTCGTTGCCGATTGTTGCTACTTCAACAAACAATCAGGCTGAGTACCAAGCTTTACTTAAGGGGTTAGAATTACTCAGGGAAGTGTGTGCCGATGTTGTTGAAATCTTCGGTGATTCTATGTTGGTGATTAACCAATTGATCGGGACATATGAATGCCGAAGTGAAGTGTTGATTGCTGCCCATGAACGATGTTTGCAGTTGTTAAGGGAGTTCAAAGAGTATCGCCTTGGGCACATTCCGAGGTTGCATAACGAAGAGGCCAATCGGTTGGCGCAGAATGCTTCAGGTTATCAGCCGATTCAAGAAGTCGCCACATCAGTAACGTTTGCCGATGACTGGAAAAAGGAGATTGCCGATTACTTAAGGGACCCATCTAGGAAAGTTGAGAGGTGTTTAAGGTTCCAAGCCACTAAGTACGTGCTCCTCGACGATGAATTGTATTATCGGACCGTTGATGGAATCTTGCTCAAATGCCTTAGCAAAGAGGAATCAAAGGAGCTAATGGGTGAAATCCATGAGGGTGTCTGTGGAGCACATTAATCGGCATTCAAGATGAAGTGGATGATTAGGCGGAATGGATATTATTGGCCGACAATCCTTGAAGATTGCTTCAACTATTTCAAAGGGTGCCAGGACTGTCAGAAGTTTGGTAATGTGCAAAGGGCACCTGCATCGGCAATGAATCCAGAGGATGGGCTATTGATCTCATCGGCCAAATTTATCCGCCATCGAGTAAAGGGCACAAGTTTATACTTGTTGCTACCGATTACTTTACTAAATGGGTTGAAGCAATTCCTTTGAAGAAGGTGACATCGGCAAACATGGTGGATTTCGTTAAAGAGCACATTGTTTACCGATTTGGTATTCCTCAGACTATTACTATCGATCAGGGAACCATGTTCATATTGGGAGAGTTTGATGAGTTTGCTGCTAGCATGGGTTTCAAGGTGTTAAACTTTTCTCCTTATTATGCCCAGGCTAATGGTCAGGCTGAAGCTACTAATAAAGGGGTTATCAAGCTTATTAAGCGCAAGATTGAAGAGAACCCTAGAAGGTGGCATGTGGTGCTAAACGAAGCCTTATGGTCATATCGGATGGCTTGTCATGGTGCAACTAAAGTTTCGCCGTATCAGTTGGTCTATGGACACGATGCTGTCCTGCCTTGGGAAATTAAAACTGGTTCTAGGCGATTATCTTTTCAGGATCAATTGACGACCGATGATTATGCTACTCTGATGAAAGATGAGTTGGAAGATTTTGCAGGTCATCGGTTGAGGGCATTGATTAGCATTGAAGAGAATAAGAAGAGGATTGCCAGATGGTATGACAAGAAAGTGAAGGTAAAGGAATTTACCGATGGTGATTTGGTTTGGAAGTTGATTTTACCGATCGGGACTAAGAGCTCTAAATTTGGAAAGTGGTCCCCTAATTGGGACGGTCCTTATCGGGTAAAACAGTCTGCTCCTGGTAATGCTTACATTTTGGAAACTCTTGAAGGAGTTGCGTTCTCTAGAGCGATCAACGACAAATACTTAAAGATGTATTACCCCAACATATGGGTGGACGCATAGCATGCTCGTTTGGATGCCGATGAAAGAGAAATTATAATACATCGGTAAAAACGTGTAAACGTTATATTACAAGACCCAAAATCAAGTATCAGAGTTACATTATTGCCGATACAACAAACAAATTACAGCAAGGAGTGGATAGCTGATATCGCACGCAGGCGAATTTGCTCTATTTCGTCCATCTCCTTAGCGTCGGCATCGGCAGAACCCTCGACCGGCCTGATCTTCTTTTTCCACAAGATGGCTTGTCGGGCGTTCTGGTCCCTTTCTTGCCGCAGGACCCTGACGGTGTCGGACAGCTGGGTTTTCTTTTGGTTGGCTGCGGTCAAAGCCTCCTCAACCTTTTGTAACTCGGCTAGTAGTTCCTCTTTCTTTGCCGATAACTGAACGATTTCTTGATTGAGGCCGTTGATGGAGACTTCTGCTTGGCCGATACCCTTATGCTTTTCATCGGCAATGTTTTTGAACTTGAGCTTCTCTTCCTCTCTCTTGG
This sequence comes from Microstegium vimineum, assembly GCA_022036555.1. Taxonomy (NCBI): domain Eukaryota; kingdom Viridiplantae; phylum Streptophyta; class Magnoliopsida; order Poales; family Poaceae; genus Microstegium; species Microstegium vimineum. The sequence goes on from CM039123.1 coordinate 42,852,487, forward strand.
ATTGGGCGGCCCTATCGGCAATGCGACGGGAAAGCTTCTGGTACTGGATTTGTTTGATGTCGAGGAATGTTGCCTGGAGAAGGATTTCTGCCATATCGGCGGGAAGATGGCCTTGGATATCCTTGAAAGCGATCCTTGCTGCCGATGAATCCTGAATGAGCTGGGATGTGTCTTGTAGCAGTAAGGAGAGCAATTCTTCAAGTTTGGACTTGATCTCAGCTGATAAAGCTGGGACAGAGCTCTCCTCCTCCTCATCGTCATCGGGGATGTCGACTGCGAAGGAGAACAGGCTGTCCGCTTGAATGAGGCCTTGGCGTTCATCTTCATTCTGAGGATTCAGGCTGAAGGAGAAGAGACTGTCTGGAGAATCCTGAGCCTGAAAACAGAGCAGTTGAAATATGTCGATTGTAAAATTATACTATGAGCTTTAGGATAATTGACTTACCATCTTGAAGCGGATCTCCTGCCTAGGACTTGGCAGACTGGATGGTCCAGCCTCATCTTGGACATCGACAGAAGTTGCTGATGACTGGGCCTCTGCTGGAGAAGCGGTCGATGCCGCTGGTGCTGGTGTTATTGCTGGTGTCGCTTCTGATGTGGTGGCTGGTTCTTGTGGTGGCAACGCCGTTCTCTCATCGGAAGCCTCAGCTGACGGTGCCGATGCCGATCTTACCTCTGCTGCTACGGCGGGTGGAGTGGTCTCTTCATTGGGAACTTCGGCCGACGGTGCCGATACCGATGCCACCTCCGCTGCTGCAGTGGGTATTGTCTCCTGATCGGGGACGTTGTCCATCGGTTGATCAGGCACAGCAGCCGTTGGAAGTTCTGCCGATGACACGCCGGCGGTTGGTGCAACTGGAGCTGACAGAGTTTCTGCCGATGACGCGCCGACAGTTGGTGGTGCAACTTGGGCCGGTGGCGAAGGAGAAGCCAGCCTCAGGCGCCTCTTTTTCGTTGGCGCAGCAGCAGGGGAACCGACCCGCTTTGACGAAGACCAGGGGGCATCGGTAGCAGGGCTAGAAGGTGCTTGTTTGCTTGAAGCAGCTGCCGATGACCACAGTGCCTGAGAATACAAAGTGAGTTATACAAAATAGAATGTTGCCGATAAAACAGTATGTAATCGGTACGGGTTAAGATGGGTTTACTGCATGAACCCACGTCAGGGCAGCAGCAGCGGCCGATGTAGCTTTGGCTTTTACAGGTGTCGACGTAGGTACCTATTGAGGCGTGAAGGCAGCTAGCGAAGGAGCTTTGTTGCCGATGATTGATATGGGACCCATTATCCGAAGATTGAAGGGCCTGCCACTGTTGCTCGTTGTAGGGATCGGATCATCGACCTGTCAAGCGCAAAAAGGGTTAAAGTACTGATGACGGAAGCAAAGTAATAAGGAACGCATCGGGATAAAAGACTTACTGCGTCATCGGGGATAATGTGATCGGCGTCAATCAGGTGTCGATAATAATGCGATGACTTGGTAAACAGCGGGCACCTCCACTCTTGCCACCAGGACTTGTACTCATTCATGATGAAGGGGGTTGATGACCAGAAAGACAAGTCAATGTCTGATATATCAGCATCGGGAGGAAGATTGACGACCTTATTCCAATCTAGAGCACTGGAAATTGTCTGTGTGGGCCTTACTACTTTGGAGTAGCAGAGCTTGATCGGTAGTTGGCCAAATGCCAGTTGTCTCGCTGCTGCCGATGGGTAGTAGAACTCATAAGATGGAGGGGCATTCTTCCCAGATCCGAAGATATTCACTGGAATAGCTTGGGGAGTGATGCTAGCCTTCATAATTACTTGGTTCTCAGGCACGTTCCCATTGGTGAGGTTGAATAGCAGCGGGAACTGATTGTTTGCATCGACATATGGCCACCAGAGCCGTTCCGTGGAGGAGAGTCCATTATACAACTTCTGAAAAAATGAGCCGAACTGCTCTGTATCGGCATCGGTCCCTGGCAGCACTATGACAACCTCTCCAAAGTTGAGTGGAGGGCGAGTTGCTGATTCATCATCCCTATACTGATAGTCTTCCGATATATCCCTCGGGAATTGTTGGGCGAACAAGTCAAACTGAAACACCTTCTGCATATGGGCGTTCAGCCACATGTTAATGAACCATCAGGGACCCCCAAGATTGCCGATGGGTTCTCCTAGCAGTAATCTCTGGGATACCTGATGTAGAAGGCGGTATACCAATCCAAGGAGGTATCTGCCTAAGGGAAGTCTTGTCCCATCGGCAAGTAGCTCAGCTGCGGGGAGGTGCATAGTGGTCGGTCCGACGGTTTTGCCACAGAAGATGAATTTTTCTAGCCACATGTTCAGAAACATGGCGTGCTCCCGTTGGTTTACTGATCCTATCTTCTGATACTCATGGATGTAACCTGTCCAACCACCGATGTTCCTAGTGTTCACCTTGTGCTCGGCCTTCCTGTTGAACAGGGTGAGAGTATCGGGAGAAGAGATGTCCAGGCCGGTCAACATGTAGACATCGACAAGGGTGGGGGTGGTTGGTCCATGACGGAAGAGGAAGGCATTCATAGTGTCCGACCAGAAGTAAGGGGCAGCCATCAGCAGGTTTTCATTCTTCTCCATATCGGCAATGGAGAGCCTGATGCATTGGTCCAAGTTGCGCTCTTGCCAGTAGGCTTGCTGTGCTCTAGCTATTCTGAGGTACCTGTCTTTCCACCCCTTGGTAGGCTTGGGCCATGAGCGGAAGGCGTCCTTCCACAGTCCTAGACCGAAACATTCGGATCTGAATGCTACCCGATTGGTTTCTGCATTGATCATGAAGGTGGGATCCGTATTGCCCATGGGGCCTAAGCAGCTAAAATTGGAACCAGCAAGCGGGATCACTACCTTGTTGTACAGTTCCTAGGGTTCGAAGGAAAGAAGGGGAAAAATCAGAAAAGGAACGGGGATGAATCCAGATTTGTGCGAGAAAAGAACCAGCAGAAGGTTGGATTGGGAAGAAAATAGGTCTCACCTTGGGGATGTCAACTTGGATCGCCATTGGAGTCGAGGGAGTGCTTGCAGTTCGTCCTTGGATTGCGGAGGACTGTTGCTCGAGCTCGTGTTTTTCGAAGGCGCCGAAGGTTGAAGACGAAGGCAGGGAGTGTAAAAGTGAAAATGGACTCGGGTAAAAAAGCAGTGTGGATCCCGGTAACTTTTATAAGCTTACTCAGGGGCATTTTGGGGTTCTGTTTCACACTATGCAGGAATGTGGAGAGGCCCGCGGTAGATACGCGCGGTGATCGAGGTGGTCTGCAACTGTTTGTGCTACAATCGAGGGATTTTATTATTAAATTGTGGTTCCGCGCGCGGGGATCGAGGAAACTGTGCATTTATCTCGAAGGCAACGGCTACAGCAACGGCTATAGTAGAGAGAATTTCGGCACATAAAGTATCATACGCTCCGAAACTGGGGGGCATGTGTTGACACCGTTTTTCAACACGTGTCAAATGAGCTAAGGATTGACTAGTCAGCGGCCGTTCTCCATCAGCATCGGGAAATCGTGAGCCAATATTGCCGATGGGTATGTGCTGCGGGAAGACTAAGTGTGTTGCCGATGGAGGCTGGGTCCTTGTCGATAAGGTTAATTGGTGAAGTTAGGTCGCCTGGGCTGTAAAGTTGTTGTTGTCGATTGCCGATAAGGGGACATTGCCGATTGCCGATGAAGAGTGGTTGCCGATTGTTGATAGATTGAAGACAAGTCATCAGTGCAAGATTGCCGATGAAGAGGTGTACCGGTTGCCGATAAGGGGGTGTTGCCGATTGCCGATCGGGAAAGTATTGCCGATGTCGATGAGCATGGGGTGACGATGAGTACATCATAACTTAGCGTTTGATGTCAGCAGAAGGCTACCGGTGGTCAAAGAAGGAAGACGCGGATTGAAGGGATCTGCCGATGGAAAGTTTCCATCGAAGAGAAGTATAAGGAAACTGGTGTTTTGTACCAGTATTATTATTATAGTAGTTTGAGTCCGACTCTTGCATGAGTCGTTTATTTTCCTTTAAAATAGGCGTGTTTGTTTAGAAAAATAAATATTGTTATCCGGCTCCTGCGCGAGTCAGTTTCCTTAAAATTAGGAGTTTGTTTTAGGAAGGATACGTGTCGTGTCTTTGTACAACTCTCCATGCGGGAGTATAAATACGTGTCCGAGGGCTACGGAAAAACAATCAATCCAATATCAAACAAATCAATTTTACTCTTATTCTATCTTTTATCGCAATTTACCCTTTTTGCATTAGTTATAGCTTTTAACGAGTTCTTCAAGCTTCGACGGGCTGCATCACCTTGATCTCTGTCAAATCCTTGCAAGTTCTGCGTGGGAGTATCTCTGAGCCTTGGCATCCGGGCGCATCGTTGTTGCCTCGTTCAGCTCTGCTAGTTATCCTGATCAAGCCTCAATCCCAGCATCCGGGCGCATCGCCGTTGTCTGGATTGGATCTTGCTCTAGTTATCGTCCTTGTCGATTAACTAGTGAAATCGACTGGCACGCCTCCGGATACCGAGCTTTGGGTAATAGCCCGAGGTGTTCGCAGATCCTGACGCTTTTTGTGTCAACACTTAATTGATTTTTCATAGCAGTTGTAAAGCTATCCATTTTCTCACCAAAGCTTTCTAGAACTTTATCAGTAGCAATCATTTTCTTATTTATACCATCATTAATCTTAGATTGCCCTAAGACAAGATCTTTTAATGAAGGTTGGTTATTATAAGAATTGTAATTATTGTAATTACTATTACCTCCATTACCTTGGTAGAAGGGGCGCGAATTCCAGCTTCCTTGTTGGTGTCGATACCCGTTGTTGTTGTTGTTGCTGATGAAGTTCACGTCCTCCTTTGATGACTCAGGGCAACTGTTTCCCGAGTGATCATTTCCTCCGCACACCTCACACAATGGGTCAGCTTCAATGGCTTGTGTGGCGGTGACGGGGTAGATGGCCTCTCGTTCCTTCTTGGAACCTTCTTCTATCTTCTTCATCAAGAGGTCCATCTTGGCAGAGAGCATGTCCACCTCACTGACGGTGTGCATACCTCTCTTCTTTGGCTGGAGACATTCCTCACCCCAACCTTGGTTGGTTACCATCTTCTCGATGAGGTCCTTGGCACTTCTCACCGTGTGTTGGAGAAATGCCCCTCCAGCGGCAGCATCAAGGTGACTACGGGCCATGCTAGTCAGCCCATGGTAGAACCCTTGAATCAGGAGCCAGTCGTCTATCCCATGATGAGGACAGGCACAAACATACTCCTGGAGACGCTCCCATGCTTCGGGAATCGTCTCGTCGGATTGTTGCTGAAAGCTCGAGATCTTTCCACGAACGGCATTGGTTTTGCCCGTCGGGAAGAACTTCTTGAGGAATGCATTAGCACACCTCTCCCATGTAGTGGCCTCTTCCTTGTGGGCATAGAACCATTGCTTCGCCTTCCCCAATAGCGAGAATGGGAAAAGGCGAAGACGAATGGCGTCAGACGCCACTCCCTTGATAGTGAATGTGCCACATAACTCCATGAAGTGTTGGGGATGAGCATTGGCATCCTCATGGGGCTTTCTGCAAAACGGATTGTCCTGCACCATGTGGATCAAGGCGGGCTTCAGCTTGAAGGTGGCATCCCAGAAGTTGACCTCGGGACCCTGAGCTACGTGGGTAGCTAACGGGGCCGAGAAGTCACAGATTGCCTTCTGGGCCATATCTTCCTTGAGTGGTGGTGTAGAGCCTCCTTCCTCGAACGGATTCAGGTTCGAGATGAACCTCTGAGGTGGGACTTGACGACGTCTAGACCTCCTCAACAGCTGCTCAGGATCCTCTAGGTAGTTTCCCAGCAGTTGGAAACCGCTCATAAACTGTCTGGCTTCACAAGAAGAGAAGACATAGATAGGGGGTAAGCCCCTATGACTAATTGATAACTAAGTTAATGATAAGCTCTGGATTCAATCTAATTAAAATTTCTAGGCTATGCTTTCCCCGGCAACGGCGCTAGAAATGCTTGTTGACACTTCTTAGCGTCGCACCACAAATAGAGATAAATCCCTATCCCCGGTACGGCGCCAGAAATGCTTATGGGTATTTCTTATGACTATTGGATAAATCCGCAAGCGCACAGATTATATCGCTGTAGCACTTCACCTAGGAGTATTCCAAGGTATTGTAATTTATTTTATCCCAAGGGAAAGCTGAGCTAGAAATGATAATTAGAGAGAGATCCTAGAGAGTACCTCAACTTAGTATCGACTAGTATAGGGGGGTAAATGATAAATGTGATAGGAAGGGGATTGATGAATGAAAGAGCCTAGGTAAATGATACTTAGAACGGACTAGACAGATTAGCTAGGTGGAAGGACAACGAGAGACTACAAGGGACTCCTAAGCAATTCACTCTACTTTAATATACTTAGCTAATTAACTAGACTAAACACTATAGTTTGCCTCCTCAATACAAGTATGCTAGGCGAGGGGATAGATCAGTAGGAGGACAAAACTCCTACTAGACCACGCCCTCCTGTTGTCTTGAAGCCCTACCTTTTAATAACTTATCTGACACGCGTGGTGGAATACTAAGGCTAGATAGAGCTGTCTCCTTCTACTAGCATCCATGAACAATCCACGCAATAAGCGGTAATCAAGGATAAGCTAATATATAAGCACCATGCTTACACATAACTTATTACTTTGACTACGATCAATAATCAAAGCACCCTATGACAGGCAATGATCGCATACAGGAAAGATCACAAGGATCACAGACTATAAATGTAAAAGCTATTAAAGAGCAAAAGCATATAACAATACTATATCTAGTATAGTAATGCTCAAAGTACATACTAAGTAAAGTAAAGGGAAAGGATAATATATTGATAAAGATAAAGTCTTACAAAGAAGAAAAGATACAAGAGCTATACCAAACTTCCCAGAAGACAACTCCGGAAATCCCGAGCGAGCTCGACTCAACTCTAACTCCCACTCTAGACTAACTACTAGAACAATTCTAAGGAATGGAGCTTGTAGGCTTCTTCACCATGTCTAGAGAGGGGGGAGTGACCCTCTATTTATAGTGGGAGGTGGAGTAGGGGCTACTCCATCGCCACGTCATCGATCTAGGGGGCTTCAATCCTCCACCCTTGGATTAACCGACCTTGGAACCATCCTTGGGTGTGTGGTGTGGATTTCCACCATGTGTCCTTGCATATGGCGGTTGGAGGGCGGCCAACCGACCTAGGGATGGTTTGGCCAAACCCCCCTATGGCTAGTGGGCCCTCCTCTGTCCTCCTGAAGGTGGCCCCACTGATCAGGGACCAAGTGGGGGCCTAGTGGGCCCAAAGGTGGTTCGGCCGACCCCCCCTTGGGGTGTCTGGCCCACCTCGGTCTCCCAGGTGCTGGTCCCACTTGTTATGGATGTTGAATGTTGGTTCTGTGGTGGTTGTCACGTTAATCTCCTTTGTGTGGGCCCATGAATCCTTGTGCTTTGCTTATGAGCCATTGAGAGAAAGCACAGAGTGATCCAATGGATGGATTGCACTCTAGAGTGCCTCTCTTGGATCATGGCCGAGGGGGAGAGCCAGGTAGGCCCATATGGTGGTCGGCCGACCCCCTATGTGGGTCCCACTAGCTCTCACTTACTTCATTTCTTCATCCCTGCACTTAAACACTCATGTACATGTGGAACTAGTTATTTGATAAACTATGTTGATGATGTGTTTGTTTTATCCCTGATCCAAAGGTTGGCGGCACAATTTTAAGTATAGAAAAGTTAATCATAACTTGTGCCAACAGCCCCCAAGGTCTTAGGAGAAAGATTTTTCTCCTAAGGGCTTATTTGATCTAGCCTAGAGCGTTTGTCCTTTTGCCCCTCTCAAGAGGTGAGGAGCGGAAGAGGACTGCCCTGCTCGTACGGGGTCAGAATCTTGCTTGCATGCCAGCCCTGCTGGTACTTGGGCTGACGCGTTCTGAAATGGCGAATCGGCACTGTGTTGTGCTGTCACTCGATTGCGGAGTCAAGTGGACGGGTCGATGCCGTGCGGTCACCTGACGTTGCCCCTTGTCGGTCCAACACGGGCGCGCCGTGATTTTCCGTCGGGGTGCGGCGTAGGGCGTCGCTCCCCGCCGGTCGAACTCCAAATGGCGAGCTCTAGACCTTGGGACTGTTCGGCCATTTATGGCCCTGCCGTGTCCCCTCAGAAACCGGTGCTCGTGTGCAGTGCGGTTTAATGGGGGGGCGAGTGGTGCGGCCTTTGCAGGCCAGCTGTCGTCCGAGCGCCTCGGCGGTTATAAATAGGGACGGCCCCTTTGCGGGGTGAGGCACACAATCCCGCCTCATGGCGCGTCCCATCTTCTTCCCCCGAGGCCTCGTTGGAGACACCCTCAAATCGCCCTAGCGAGTAGTCTTTCTGAGAGCGCACTGAGATCAGAGGAAGTTCTGCGTTAGGGGTGTGGATGTCCCCTCCCGGCCGGTGGCGGAGATCAGAGGAAGCTCTGCGAGGTGCGCAGGGCTCTCTCTTACTCTGACCGCCGGCGAGCCGGGAGGTTGTCACCACCCCCTGCAGCATCGCCCCTAAGGGCGGAAGGTGTGGAGTCCATCCGTTCGCCGGATGGATCCTACTCTCCGCTTTTAGGGAGTGGTGGCGTGCTATCCCTTCCCGGAGGGCAGCCGAGGATGTGCCCACTGGGAAAGCCATGGCGGTTTGCCTGCTTGGTCCCAGGGGTTGGCTCATCCTTGGCTGTTGGTTGATGGCGATATCGCCGTCGGCAGGGTTTGTGGACTCGGACCTGCCAGTGTATGGCGGACTCAGAATCGCTTGCCGGCGGCGTCCTCGACCATGGAGCGACTGGAAAGCGCCCAACCAACTCCGGGAGGGGGAGCAACGCTGTCATGGCCCGGGGTTCCCTGAATACGAGGTTGCCGCTGTTCTCCTACAGTTGCAGCGTGTCGGGTCAGGGCGACCGGTGGGTCGCGACGCCGCCGTCCGACGCGGTCCTGGTGACCAGGCAGGCATTCCCTGGGCCCCGCTGCTGGGTTGCCTGACCTGGATAATACAGGTGTCGAGCGGCGGTGCCCTTACCGTGGGCATCTGCATAGTTTCTCTAGCTTTTGGCCTTTCGGCTGGGGATTTCCCTTCAGCCCACCTTGTAAACGTTTTCGTGTTTTTTTTTCTTTTGGTGTCTGATGTTGGGCTTAGCCCCCGTAGCTTCTTAGAAAGCATGTAAGCATGTAAACCATGCAAGGATTAATGTAAGCACATATATATGAAATGAAATGTGTAGGTTTTCGTGTTTACCTGTTCAGAGCTCTTACGCGTGAGGCTTGCCCCGTGGTGCGACGTCAGCCCCCGAGTCTTTACCTGTTGTAAAGAAAATCGTGTCGGGTCTGTGTCGTCTTTTTTGTTCGTTCCCCGCGCATCTCTCCGCGAGAAGGGGGAAATATGAGCCGGACCATGCTATCCTCGAGGCGGATGAACCATGGCTGCTCGTTGAGTTACTAGCAGGCAAATCTGAGTGGGGTGCTCGGTTCCCGTTCGCTAAGGTTCTGGCTTGTGGCCCATGTCGTGGCTCACCCCAAATCGGTTTCATCTAGTAGCCGGGTCCGTTCGATGTGTCTCGGGGGCCTGTTGCCTTCCTTTGATAGGAATACCATGAACCAATCATCCGTAAGAACGAACTCAAATACGAAATCTAGGAATGACCTTAGCATCCGATTGCTAGGCTAATAACCGCTAGTGTGTCCATTCCCTATTCGCCCCTCGCTTTGATGTCCTGAGTCGGCCGTTTCGACCCCCGCTGGGGTGGCCTCCGTATCTCTGGACCGTAATGGGCCGTCGGAGCGTCTACAACCCCTATCCCTTTATCTTACCTGGGCCCATGGGCCATCGTCGCTGGTTGCGCCACGTGTGCGTTCCTCCAGTCCTTGCGTTTGTTGGTCGGGCTCGAACGAGCCGGTGGTTTCGTTGAGGTGTGCTGAGGACGCATTCGGGAAAGATCTTGCGTGCGCGGCGTGGTGGGCCCAGGGTGGATCCAGTAATGATGATAGATATAGGATGCGGGATCGAAGCGAGGGAGAAGGCAAGTGGTGTCAGTTACCTGCCGCAGTGCGTGCGGCTCCCGATATTCCCGTGAACACTGGAAATGATGTAGCCAAGCAGTCGCATTTAATGCAGCTTGGGACATGGGGTCGTGGCGCGAATAGCCGGTGGCATCGCTCTAACTTCCCGCTCCCTATAAGCATCCGCCCGCCGCGTCATCTCTCGTGAGCCTGCACTGTTCGTCCTCTTCGCCTCCTTGTCCTGCTCGCGTCTCCTCCCTTCTCTTTTAGGGTTCGGGCCGCCGTGTCCTCAACTTAGCCTCATCCCCCGCCGTACCGCAAACCGTCCCCCCCGGCGCATCCTCCATGGCAGGGGAACATCCCGAGAGGAGCTGGGCCCAGTGCGAGGCGGAATATGGACAGGCACTCCAGCTGGTGCTCGCGGGGTTGCTACGCCCCGAGCTCTCTGCCAACAATGTCGTCGAGTGGATCGTTCCCACCGGCGCAAACGCGCTGGCAACTCCACGCACGCGGGTGGAAGAGACTACGCCGGAGGGTGACGCCTGCCGGCGAGGGGCAGAGCGACGCCGCCCCGGTCCTTGGTCTGGCGAGTTCCGTCGTGACCGGGAGCGAGTCGGCCCCGGGCGGCGCCGCCGCCGTTGGTGTGACCCCGCCAACCCCTACAGACGCCAGGCTCGCGGTTGTCGCGTTGCCCTTTCCCCCGGAGGTGGCGGTCATGGATGACTCCGGGGAGGGGGGCGGCCTAGGAGACCTCCTGGCCATGGATGTCGAGGCGGCTCTGCCGGCCGCGGCGTCGGAAGATGCTGCGGTGGTGATCACGGCGGGCGAGGCGGTTGAGGGTGGCCTTGATAGGGTGGACGGCATCGCAGATGTCGTGGCTGCAGCATCAAAGGGTGAGGCACTGGTGCCTAGGGCGAGCGAGGAGAGGCCTCTGGACAGCCCCCTTCCTCCCAACATGCCGGCCCGGGGCGCGGCGGCTCCTCGGTCCTTCACGGAGGAGGTGACGGCCGCGCGTGCGGCGAAGGTCGTTCTCTCCCAGTCCAGCGCGACCTTGTCGGGCGAGGTGGCTGACGCCGGGGGGGAGGCCGCCCCTGGGACCCTGCGCCGTCTCCGCCCCGATCGTTTTGCTTTGGGGATGGTGACCGGCTTGCCTGGGTTGACCAGGAGAACTTGGGAACCCCCGTGTTCGTGCGGGACGACCGACGTGAGCTTCACCACTGGAATCGCATGGCGGACTCACGCCGGGAGCATGACCTCCTTATTGCGCGAGGCTTGGGATTCATTTAGAGGGCGGTCGCGTTGCTCTCTGACAACTTCTCTCACCACGGCAATGTGAGAGGCCGCTTGATCATAAGTGTTTATTTTTACTCCTTGCCGTCAATTGACTTCTCCTTTTTGCGTAGATCTTGATGGCGACGAGCGTTGAGAAGTCAGAATTTATCTGTCACGAGGCCGGCCGGTGGGCCCCTGAGTCATGGACGTCCGTCGGAGAGGCTGCCATGGCCGAGGACCTTGTCGCGGCTCGCCATCGCGTGGTGGAGTTGGAGGAGCTGTTGGGCGCTTCGGAATCGAAGGCGGTGGATGCCCAGACCCTAGCGCAGCAGAGCGCCGCCGACGTCAAGCGGGCCGAGCAAGCGCGGGACGCGGGTCGTGCCGACGCCGAGGCGGCCCGCCAGGTGCTGGCAGATGAGCGCGCGGCGCGTCAGGTTGAAGTGGAGCGCCTGGCGGCCGGGCGCGGTGCTGAAGCAGAGGCACGATGCCACGTTGTCTCAGCGCTGAACTCCATGGAGGAGGAGCGCAACGTCATACGGGGCCAGCGCGACGTCCACCGTCGAGAGTGTGATGACGCCGTGGCTCGTTTTGAGGATCTGTCCAGCAGGGCTCGCGAGCGCAGCGTCGACGCCGACCGGAGGATTCTGGAATTCTCCTTCCAGGTTGGCGAGCTGACGACGACAGCCTCACAGCTCCGCGCGACGATCCGTGGTTTGGAGAGGGAAAACGGAGGTATATTGCCTTCGTTCGTCCGTTTGACTAGGTGTGATGTACCTTTTTGCTTGAATGCTGAGTCTTCCTTCTTGTCGTCCCAGACCTGCACGGCGTTGCGTGAGGCCGTGCATGGCGCGTGCGACCTCTTCAGCGTGCCAGCCATCGAGGGTGGTCCGGAGGCGACCGGGACCTGCGTCGGCCTGCTCTGGGAGCGAGGCCAAGCGCAGATCCGGGAGGCACTGCGCATCGGGGTCCATCGCACGATGGCTATCGCCGCCTGCCTCTACGACGCGGTGAATCCTATGCTCGTCAGCGAGGGTTACCCCTTGGACGCCTCGGAGGATCTGCTCGACCGGATTGAAGCCGCCGCGGAGGATCCCGCGATGACCCTGGCCGCCAAGCTCGAAGACGAAGTCTTTCCGCCGCTGGGAGAGTGACCCTGCGTGGTTAGTGATCCGGGCTGAGTGCCCTTGTAACAAACAATTTTGGTTATCCTTGATACGATGCGCCCCGGTGGGCTTTTGGACAAATTTCTATTGCTCCTTAGCGAGCTTGCTCTTAAGTTTGCTTGTTTTCTAGTTTCCGCGTCTTTCCCGTTTTGTCCTACTTGCTTTGCCTTTCCTAATAAGAGATTCGATCTGCTCGGATGGGCAGTCGGTGGAAGTACTTGGCTCCGGGGAGTCGGAGTACTTCACGGCCCGTTGCCGCAGTCCGGTGAGACTTTCTCCCTTGGTCGGGGAAGAAGAAGTTTTCGTGCAGCGGGAAAAGGCGAGGATGTTTTGCGTGCAAAAGTTTTTGGAGAGAAAAAGCAGGGGGTTCCCCCCTTCCCAGCCCCCGAGCGAGGTGCGCTCTGGCGCGCGCCAGGAGTGCACCTTGCTAAGGGATTGGTCCGAGAGTTCCCCAGTTTTTATTCCTCAAACTATTTGCTTATAGAAGATTACATGCGTATGTACAATGTGATGGAATACTTAGTAAAGGTAGATAAACGACATAGCTGTTGGTGCTATGGGCGTCTGAGCTCCTCGCGCTCTAGGGGTCGACGTCCATCTTGTTAACGGCCTCAATCGCCGCCACCAGCTCCTGGCTGCGCACTTCCGCCATGGCATTCTCGCAGCAGTCCACCTCGCACTGGTACACCACCTTGAAGTCATAGGTGACTGTGATGATGCCGCACGGTCCCAACATCTTGAGCTTGAGGTAGGTGTAGTTGGGGATGGCCATGAACCTCGCGTAGCACGGCCTTCCCAACACCGCGTGGTAGGTCCCACGGTAGGCCACCACCTCAAAGGTAAGGACCTCGCTCCGGAAGTTGTCCGGCTCCCCGAATGGGATGAGTAGGTCGATCTGCCCCAAGGGTACCGTTTGTCTTCCAGGGACGATTCCCTGGAAGGGAGCCCCCGAGGATCGGAGCCTCTCCCTTCGCAGGCCGAGGGCCTCGAAAGCGTCGAAGTACATGATGTCGAGGCTGCTGCCCCCGTCCATCAGTACCTTGGTGAAGCGCACGTTCCCTATGATCGGGTCCACGACGAGTGGGTAACGGCCCGGGTGGGGAACGTGGCTCGGGTGATCGTCTTGCCCGAACGTGATGTCGGACTCCGACCAATCGAGGAAGGCCGGAGTTGCCGGGGCGGCGGTGAAGACCTCGCGCCGCTCCCGCTTCTGTCGGCATTTGCAACCGTAGGCCTCCGAGCCCCTGAAGATCATGAGGCACTTGCTTACGTGGGGGTAGGAGTCATCGTGACCCCCGTCCCCGTCCTGACCGTCTGGCTGCGGGTCGCCCTTGTCGGGGACGGCCTTGAAGTACCTGCCCATCATCTCACACTCCTGGAGTGTGTGCTTGACTGGACCATTGTGGTACGGGCATGGCTTGGTGAGCATGTTGTCGAACTTGCCCCCCTTCTTGCCGCCCTGGGGCCGGGGAGCCTTGCGGTCTATCGCCGCGACCACGTTGTCACCACTGCCGCGCTGCAGCCTGCCCTTCCTCTTATTCCTGTTCTAGGCACGGTTCGAGCCGCCTTCGCCGGCGGACTCCACTTCTTTGCCCTTCCCCTTGTCGGGGTGGAAGATCGCACCGACCGACTCCTCACCTGACGCATAGCTAGTGGCAATGTCAAGGAGTCGCTCGGTGGTGCGAGGGTTGATGCGACCCAGCTCGTGGACCAGCTGCATGCAGGTGGTGCCCGCAAGGAATGCCCCAACCACATCCGCGTCAGCCACGGTCGGGAGCTTTGTGCACTGCTGGGAGAAGCAACAGATGTAGTCCCGGAGGGACTCCTCGGTCTTCTGCCTACAGCTGCGGAGGTCCCAGGGGTTGCCTGGGCGGGTGTAGGTGCCGTGAAAATTCCCGACAAAGGCTTGGCGTAGGGAACTCCACCCGTCGATGGTGTTGGGAGGCAAATGCTTGAGCCACGTACGAGTCGAGTCCGAAAGGTGGAGAGGCAAGTTGAGGATGATGAAATCATCATCATCCGCGTCGCCGGCCTGACAGGGAAGGCGGTAGTCGTCGAGCCAGAGCCCGGGGTTCGTTTCCCCGGAGTACTGGACGATGTTGGTTGGTTGTCGGAACGGATGCGGGAACGGTGCACGGTGGATGCAGCGAATGAACGCAAAGGGGCCCAACGGCTCCGACGTAGGAGGTCGGTCCTCGTCGCTGTCGTACCGGCCCCCGCGGCGGACGTGGTAGCCTCTGCTAGCACTATCCTGCTTGGCCTTCTTGCGCGTGTCAAGCGTGTCGCGCACGTCTCGCTTTTCGCCTACACGAGCATGCACCGTTGGACGCCGGCGTTCAGCCGGTGCGGGATCCGGGTGGACCGACCCCTCGCGGTCGTTGGGTGTCGGGCCGGTTGGATGGCCGATGCTGAGCCCACGCCTCTGCAACGCGGAGCTCTCGGCCTGTTGTGCCACAGCTCGCTCTAGAAAGGTCCTCAACTCGTCGTGAGAGAGCTTCCCGTCGGGAGCATCTAGGACCGGAAGGTTGCGAAGTAGCACCCTTGCTACCGCGATGTTCTGGCTCGCCCGCGTGAACTGCGGCGTACCGTGTTCGTCGTTGATGATGCGCTGGTGTACCGTTCGGGCGTCCCTCCGAGCACGAGGCTCTGCGGGGCCCCTGGCGATTTCACGTTCGAGCTTTTCGCGCTCGAACGTCACCCTTCTCTGGCGCTCCACGAGCTACTGCTCCATGTCACGGAGGTCGTTAAGCTGCCGCTGCCAGGGATCCGAAGGCTGCGGATCTGGCCGTGGCTGGGGTGCTGGAGCACCTGTCTCGTGTACGGGTGTGTGGACGTCGTCGCCATCGTCCTCCCCGTCGTTGATGAGGGTGGGGTCGATAGCGGCTCCAGGTGGCAGCGTGTCGCACATGAAGCACTCGCAGCCACGGCCGTCGCTGCAGTCACTCGAGCCGGAGTCGAGCAGGTAGTCGCTGGTGTGAAGAAAACCGTAGAAGTCCTCCTTATCCCCAAGACCGTCGAAGTCCAGGGGGTCCCAGGGATCAACGCTCCCACGGCTAGAGTCGGCGCAGGAGGTGGCCTCGGAACTTGTGAGAAGGTTGGAGACGGACCGGGGGTGGTGAGACGCAAGCCCGATGCGTGTCCCTTCCGCGGGGTCAGCCTAGAACCGTGCGGCCACCATCTCCGAATAAGACATGGCGGCATTCCTCATGCTGAACGGTAGTGCCTCCGGAGCGGGCGCTTCGATGTGCCCGGGAGATAGTGGCTGTCCTCCCGCGAGCTGCGCCGTCACGTTGGCGAACGCGCTGTAGAGGTTGTGCAGGGACTCCTGGGTCGACTGGGGTCCCATCAGCGTGTCGAGCTGGCGCTCGAACCGTGGATAGTCAGCCCGCTGGACGGCTGTCCTATGAGAGACTTGCTCCCCGGAGTGAGGCAGGTTGAGGTGGGCCATGGATGCCGAGATGGCATCCACGGCTACCTCGGAGGATACCGTAGGGCGACGGAGGACTAGGTTGTCCCCCTGCCCGTGGCACTGGAAGTCCAGGCTACCAAAACGAACAATGGAGCCCGGAGCAAAATCAGCGTGGCGAGAAGCCATCCGATACTAGAAAATACGGGTGACACGCAAAGCCCCCTACCTGGCGCGCCAACTGTCGGTGTCTAAAATGGCGGGGTCTAGACAACCAACGAGTAAATTTCTAAGCGTGTCGAAGATCGGATGGTTACGCTCGGAGAACACAAGGTTTATACTGGTTCGGGCACGAACGGCCTACGTCCAGTTTGCTGCTGAGTCATGTTACCGAGCGTAGGAAAGCTCGTAGGGGGGAGCTACAGGCTTTGGTGAGAGAGGGAAGCGGGTTCCTAGGTCTCGTGCGTATGTGGTTCGAGGTTCGTTGTGGGAGCTCGTGTGGATGCGAGTATGAGTGTGTGTGAATGAGTTCAGAGAGAGTCGAGAGAGCGAGATTGGAGGTCCATTCTCCCCCTTCATACGTAGGGAGAGATGGAGGAGTACAATAGAGAGAGAGAGGAAACACGGGCCTGGTGTAGGCTGTTGATTTGGAGGACGCTCCAGGCTTCTGTTCCCCTTCCTTCCCGTGGAAGGCTTCGCTTGTTAGCACGCTCCTGGTCCTGTTCATCCTTGATGCAACTGTAGCCACGCGCCTTGTACATGGTGGCGCTCCTGTTGCCATATGTGGGCATGGGCGGAGGTTGGCAGAACAGGGCTCGGCACCCCTGCGTTCCGTCATACAGGGATGAGTACGCCTCAATTCCTGTCCGGCTGTCCGTCAGAGGGATGGTGAATGTCACTCGGTGGTACTGGAGCTTGTACCGCAAGGGTTCTACAGGGGCAGGCATGGCGATCCATGTCTTTAACCCCCCATCCCCAAGGACGAGTCTGCACTGTAGACCTTTTGACTACGGGGAATAAAAGCTCGAAGACAAAGAGAACTTTTCATAAAAGAGAATGGGGAGGTATATGAAAGAAGGGAACGAATAAGTGGATTGAGGAATAAAATCTCGAAAACAAAGAGAACTTTTCATAAAATAGAATGGAATCCTATTTAATATTAGCAGTTCACATATAATCTTAAATAACAATCATCCCGCTTCCTTCCTCTGTGTGCAAAACGAAGCTGCCGTAGGTAGTTGTATTATTATGGAATTGTGTTTTGATTCCTAGTTTATAAACGTTGTAAGGTAATGTTTCTCGTTGGTAGTAGTTGTTGTTGGTTATAAACGTTAGTTGTTGTGAAGCATATGAGAATATGCCTGGTTTTGGGTAATATCTTAAGAGGTGCAACGTTCTCCGTGGGTGTTGGTACGAGTGTGGTTTTTCATAGGTCCGGAGACAAGAAAAGAGCCGAATTAGTGTAGGAATGGAGATTTCTACTTTCTCTAGTTGGGTTCGAACCTGAAGATGGTTTTGTGGTGTCTACTTCGTCTCTAGATTATGCTTCGTCTCCAAAATCCCTACCCTAAAGAGTGAAATTGCGTAGCTTAAGGTAGATGTTTCCCCAATCCACGCAAAATAAACGTAAGGGTTGTCTATTGGTAATAGAATTGAAAGGGTAGAAGGTATCAACCCCTCGGCATTGTTGGAGAAGTTTAAGTGGGAGTAAGCATAGCATAATTCTAGAAAATCCATTTTATCGAGTAGTTGGATCATATCTTCACTTTCCTATCTAGCTTTGGTAGCAGGAGTACGTGTCCAACGGCTGGTAAGGCCCCGTATTTTATGTGAAAAGCGAAGAAGGAAAGCATGCTCAAAGAAGGAAAGCTCAAGGTCTAGCTAAAATTCCCAAGCCACTGCGAGCACTAAGTACAAAGCAAGACATACAGGTCTCATCTGATCCTTATGGGAAAAGTAGCCTGGGGATTGATTAAACACTTGGGAAATCTTCGAATAAGTTATTTATTCATGTAGCTTAGGATAAGTCATTTCTGTAGATAAGTGATTTTAGAGTAGCAGGAGAATAAACTAGATAGTAGCTGGAGAAGAAAGATACCTCATATCTTCGGCAAACATGATCGCTATGGATAGACATGGATAAGCATCTCTAACGATCTTATAGTAAGTAATTCGTCGACTGGATAAGTAAAGGAAAGGTAATTCTTCGACTGGATGGAAATTCGTGTTGAACTTAAAGGCAGCCGCTTGACCTTACTGCTATACCGCTTAGCGCCTGCCCACAGCCTGCTATACAGCCTACTGTTTGACTACTTTGGCTTGCCCTACCGTAGTGTATTATATAAAATATTCCCGCCCTATTGGCTTGCCCAACTACGAATGGCTTGACCTACTAGACTATCGCTCGAGAAAAGGTTGCTAAAGGTCGTTGTATGCTCTAGTGTGCTAAGTTGCTGATTGCCTTCCAACTAATGGGTTGTGGAGTGCTAGGTACTTGAGTAGGCTTTCTTGCCGCTCTTCCGTCTAAGAAGTGCTTTGTAGCCCAACAAGCAACGGCTGCACTGCGGGAATCCCAGTGAGTAACTACTAAGCAAGAAAACGGATGCGGGTAGGTGTCTTGCTGGCATAGGGAATCCAGTAAAGGAGGACGGTTCCTAATCTTTTGATCGGCAAAAGGGTTCGATGCACTGATTTTCGCCTATGAACGAGTCAATCAGCTAAATCTACTTGTGGCAAATGGCACCTTACTTTAACCAGCCAGGGGTGCACGAAAGAAAGAAAAATCGGCCCATTTTACTTTATTTGGAATATCTATGGATCAGGTCGTCAATGATAGTTTGTCTTGCCTATGTATGTGATTTTGAATGAATTCCTTCTATTCACTAGCTCGCTCTTTCCGTGGATACAGACATATTAGAATAGGGAGCTCTTTCTTTAGTCTAGGCATGAAGGCGAAAGGCTTTGAATATAAATAGCACTCTGTCACGATTCGTGGGATTTGAACTACTAGAAAAGTCCGTCCGTGTGCCAAACCCTGTATAAAGATAAAGTACTGGACATCAGGATCCCTCCAGCATAAACACTAGAGAACGACTGTGGTTATCCTCTAAAGGGGAAATCTTATGGTCTGAAACCTATTTTTTGGCTTTTGGCGCCTATTCGCAAGAGCAGATACGGGCCATGGCTGAGCAGACCAAGTCCCATAGAAAGCTTGACCGTCTTAGTAGCTCCTCCTTCTCTTCTTTAGTAGAGGTGTTACTAAGACAATGAAAAATAGAATCGAAGATTCAGTCTAACAGTATGTTTAACCATACCAAAGGTAAGTAGTCGTCAGTCGAGCGAAGCGATAGGCACGTAGTCACTTGAGCTAAGCGAAAGGTATGAAGTCAGGCGATAGGCTTATCATAGCATAGAATCCCTAAATGCTTAAAGCACTAATTGCTATTTTTCAATATCAACATTACGTACTAGTGAGTAGCCTATTGAAGCGGGTATGGGATATGAACGATCTTGACCCACGAGCAGGTTAGCTCGAGAGGGTAAGAGACCCTAGTGTACATTGCCCAAAGTCTTTCAATCTTTAGACTTCGATTAAGAAGCGACAGATCCTGGCGCATGAGTACTTGAGGCGAATGGCCATTGCCCAGGCTGATGGGCGAGCCAACACAGAGATAAATTAAAGAAGCAAAAACAGAGTGAATCGTACTTTCCCCGCTATTCTTCACCGGAAATCGTGTCCCCCCACTCCTGAGCAGAAAGGCCTCGTAGAGTGTCAACACCGAAACATTGTAGAGCAACGTCTTGCAACTATGTATACAAAGCCTCCATTCCCCTGGGTGTCGTGTTTGAAAGCACAGTCTTTGTCATAAACCGATTACCTCCGGCTCCAAATGACTCAATTTCTCCCACAAAGTTCCTGAACAAAATCATCTGAGATCCAGTTGGTTTGTAGCCTCTAGTGTATTGAAAAAAAAACTACTAATTCATTTGTTCGTACAACTCGCTTCTAATCAACGGAATGTGCCAACCAACCAAACCCACTTGAGTAAGAATCTACTGTTTTTCTTATTCTTGAGCGCATAAATAAACTTATTTCACTCTAGAGCAATAAGTATAAATAGTTGACATATAGATGGCAACCGGCACAACACAATACTCATATATAGGTAGAAGACATATAGACCTGCACTCAGAGGTCAAATCCCAAACCCGCACCTGGACCCGTGCCCGCAACCCGCTACGGGTAGAAGTTCACACACACACCCATCACCCGTGGGCACAAAATACTCACGGGTACACTCATGAACCTGTAGAATAATAATATGTACATAGATTATATAAAGAAATTTAAGTATAGAAACTAAAACTAGCTAACATTATACCATCATAAAAATGGTTCTCTTGTATATAAATAGATATGAGGGAGGAAATCATAATGCTAAGTTGCTTTCTTTAAGAGGGGATCAACATGTCACAAAAGTTGGAATGGGTTTGCGGGTAAAGCGGCACGAGTATACGTTTTCTATGCCCATAAGTTTTACTCATTGGGTTTAACTACAAACTCGCACCCACATCCGCGGGCACAAAGTTGCACCCGTACCCTCGTTCTACCAAGTTTTTACCCCACGTGCCCACGGGTAATCTATGCCCGTTGCCACCCTTAGTTGACAACATAGTTGTATTAATTCTTTCTTTCCTACTTTTATTTAGGTCCTCGTAGAGATGAGCTTAATTCAAATACGAGGCCAGATGGAATTGACGGGAAAGATCAATGTTGTGAGACTTCGTTGAGCGGGACTTCAGTTAGTGACTTGATTCAACTCGAGCTGAGCTAGTATTTCACATTTTCACCGTTACAGTAACGAACCAGCTTGTGAACACTGAGCCGAATGAGCGAGGATTCGCAGCCAATATATCCGTTCGTAGGCCACAGGCCCACAACAGCCACATAGTCTTGGCCCAATTGGCCCACACGAACTCCCCTGCTGCTGCTAGGCTTCTGGCCTAGTAGATAGGCGCTGACTCCTCCAAGACCGCACGCCACGAAGCCATCAGCGTGGTCCTCCGTAGTAGCCCATATCAAGCCTGGATCACGCGACATCCGAGTCCATCCACAACTACAGGCCCACAGCCATCGGCGACTCTGGATCAAATCTTCCCGTCCGACCAGTGCCCAATACGTATTTCAGCCTGCATTGTTACAGTTAGGTTAAAATACGTTTTGGGCTGGGGAACGTAAGCAGCCTGTTTTAAGCTGGAGTTGGATCATTGTCTCCTTCTAACAGCATCTCCAAGAATATCCAAAATAGTCTCCCAATCTAATGATTTTAGTAAAATTGAAAAAAAAAACTCATCTCCAACGATTTCCAAACCCAACTCTCAATCTTTTATCACTTGAAAAAAACGATCTTGATGCACGTAAAGTTACGCATGTATATCGTCACGCCAATCTAAAGGTGCAAGGATATGGGGAAGAACAAAAAAAAGTAGGACACAGTTCCTGATGCAAATGTACAAGAAAGAAATAAAATATAAATAAAATAGTGTGATTTTAAAAATAGTTTAGCATTCTTGATGTAAAATTACCTTTTATCTTCCAATATATTTTGCAAAGGTTGAAAAACCTAAAGGAGTTTTTTTTGGATATTGTTGGAGATGCTCTAATGACTTTAAGTCGTTTATGCCTTTCTGTTGACTTTAAGCTGTAAGGGATCATTGCTTTAAGCTATCTCAGCCTTCGTGTTGTTGTCATCATCCGTTTTTTTTTTTGTTTTTTCTTTGTTCCTTTCTCCATTTCAGCTCTCATGCAATTTTTTTTATCAACTCGAGATACATTAACTCTCTAAAATTCTTAAAATAATTTATAACTTGAGATAGAGGGAGATGTTTTATAATTTATCTAAAGTTATTATTCTAGTAGTAGCCATGTGATGTTCTACGTGTTTTTGTTATTATGTTCTTTTTTTTTTGCGTTGCACAATGTTGTTTTATTTTCTGTTCCACTTATATTTCATTCTTTCATTTTTTATTTTATTTTCATGCTCATATAAATTTTTTTCTTGACTTGTTATAATGTACCACGTGATCCAATCTTCTATGTCGTTCATCTACTGTAGCTATGTTACTTTTAATATTGTTTATTTAACTAATATGTTAGAGATATGCATGCTAGTTTATGAGATTGTCATGATTTATATTATGCTATTAATCTGAAAATTAATCAAGAAATTACCTAATTATTCAACAAATTGAGGTGCCATGTCAATGCTGTGGAGGTCGTGTATGGTGTAGCAACCCAGAGCACCGCTGAGGGCACGCGCGGCACAGAAGAGCTTTGGGACGTGGCATGCATGGCCCAAGATTTTAGTGGGATGTCACATGTATTGATGTTTTCAAGAGTAAATGCCACATCCGTAAGCAATTAGACGTTGAAATGATCATATGAAATGGTTTGTGCAATATATACAATGTTTCATATTTTTTTCGATCACAATGTTTCATTTTGACTAGTGGCGGATGAAGAACAAGATTGAAGGGGTCGATCTCTTCTTCTTTCCTCTAGTCTCTCTATTTTTCTTTTTTCTCACTTTTTCTTCTTCCTCAACCTCTCAGAACAAGATTGAAGGGGGTTAATTTCTTCTTATTCCTCTAATATCTCTATTTTTCTTCTTTTCTCCCCTTTTCTTTTCCCTCAACCTCTCTATATTTTCATTGATACATCGACTGTAGGGGGGCTGGAGCCCCCTTTTAGACCCCCCTGATTTTTACATTCTATAGGCTACTAGTATAATGCCCGTGCTAACGCTACGGCTTTATCTTAGAAATACATATGAAAACAAATCATACAAGGAAAAGACAAACAACACCATTGAATAACTTTACATCATTGTGTAATTGATACACAAGAAAACAAAGAATGAGAGGGGCAAAACTGAATATCGATTCATGTTTGAGCATGCTGGTTCATATACACAATTTCCCTACCATTCCATTTTGCTTGAACAAGATTCACCAAACAAAAGAATACACTCTCAGACGAAATCTATAGCACTGACAAATATACGTAGGACAAAAGAATATGAAATTATCAGCAACATGGTTATTATGAGGACACCGTTGTTTCTTGCAGAGGATGTGGCAGGCACTGCGGAGTTTACTCACTTCGTCAGGGGTGCACATCTGCTCATGGGAACTCAGCACTACCATCTTAGGCCTATGAAACACCAACCAAATTAACCATCAGAGACTCTATGGTGACTCCCTCTACAACTGCAGCTACTGAAGACATATGCAGTCCTCGGCACCGTGGCATTGACGAGAAGTTACTTAACAGCACACAGTTCAACACAATCAGCTCTCAAATAAAAACAAACAAAGGTGCTAAAGTACAAGCAATATGGTTGCCAGATACGAAAAATATGTCAACTTTCATAGTATTCACAGAACTTTGTAATAGAAAATTAGAAACTAACCTCTTCTTTTAGTTAGATAATATTGACAGCCACAAGCTCTTGTGTTCTGAGACCCCTTGCTTTGTACACTGCACCTTATGAACCTTTTCCTGCAGTCCCAATTGAATTTTGTATTGCACAACACAGCTCAAAGCTTCAGCCTTCAAGTAGACATAAAGAATTAAAGAAACAATAATTCTAGAGAAAGAGTCGCACCAAGCTCACGGAACATCTCGTACTTGGTGGTAGGATCCTTTCTTAATACTTTTTGGCATCGAGCTCACTAATGGCTTCCGCCTGAATGCTGCTGCCTGTTTATTTCTCCAGATGCTTGGATCATAATTCTCCGGATGCACATTGCGCCCTTGTAGCGCATTAGATGTAGTGCAAGGACCTAACATATCACGCATCAACAAACTTTAGTAATAAGCATATTATATAGGTTGTAGCGCACCATCAGCACTCAACGCCCAAAGCACAACATCATCTTTAGTTGCCATCATGTCGTTTGAATCCCAGAGCACAACATCATATTTAGTTGTCTTCAGGATACAATCTAATGATTTAGAGGATCTAATTATTTCAGAGATGGCAAACATTGAACATAAGCTCTTAAAAAGGTGACTGATACTCTTCAGCCCACACAACCTGACGGATAGCTCACCAAGAACGGGGATCACCGCTGATCCTGAGAGATGAGTGGGGCTTGAAGGCAAAATTTCTTTATCTCCTACTGCTAGGGGCACTCAATGCAGAAACCTCAACTTACCTCCTTTCTACGAGCCTGAGAGCGTGCCGTCGTGCAGGCAGAGCTAAAAATATTGAAGAGCAATATTGCAAAGTCAGTTGCATAGGTGCGAGTATTATCTAAAAATATATTCTTTGGTCAGGCCAGCTCATCTAATAGAATAAGCAAGAATACAAGATGACTATCTACTGCAAGAACAAATATAATCTTTGTGCAGCTACTCCAAACTCAGTATCATAAAAAGCTTATCAGGTTCATCCCATGGAGATTTTTTCATAGCAGTTCCTTCAGAGATGGGATCCTATCTTTCAGATCAATGCCTCTTAGACAGATCATAGACATTGTAATGGGAATTCGGTAGCACATCGACAATCTCTTGGATTTCATTTAGAGGGTGACAATTCTCATTCTAAATGTATCTAGTAGCAAGGGACTTAAGTTCAGTAATCCCAAGGTCGATCTAATTTCTAGCTAGAAGAATATATGTACACGGGAGAGTGAGTATTATAGCTTACTGAACAGATAGTGTGGCCCTTCACTGAGTAGAACCACAAATAAGAATTATGAATCCAAGGAAATTTGGAAATCCTACAAGACTTCCCATTTAGAGGTGGAAATATTTGAGAAAACATTTAGAGGTGGAAATATATATATATACAGGCTATTTAGAGGACACTCACTGACTGACACAACATCACCATGACCATCTCAGTATTTAGAATGTTAGATGTAAAATGATTTAGCTGCCAAATTTCTACCGATGAAAATGTCAATTAGCCTCTAGTCACTACTTTTAGTTTGATACAGCTGAATAAATTCAGTAAATTTGGCATGTAAAATTCACCTCAACTATTTCTGAAAAAAAGGGTGTAATAATACTCATTTCACAGAAGATGCTTGAGCTCAAACGTGTGGAACTCAGGCACTCACCTAGGTAGAATTGCTTCCCTCACTCCTCAAGTACAGATAATGTGATATCAATAGTTCTTAGCGAAAACGTGAGATTTGTAAATACCTCTTTAATCATTCCCTCACTCCTCTAGTAGTAGGATTGGTGTAAAAATACATCTCATGTGCACCTACAACAAGTTGAAAGTTGAGACCTCAAAACAGTCAGAAAGAGAAATTCAGATACCAATTCTCTCCATGTAACATCTCACTACCTCATTTAGTATGAGAGGGTCTGCAAGTACCATTCATGTCTCAATAGGTGTGCAGCAAGTACCTCCGACCCAGCGCAATGTGCCCCATGGGGATTCAACCTGGGTCACCAGTGACAACAACTCAGGAAAGCAATAGCTATAAGCTTGAGCTCATCTGCGTAGTCCTAGAAAGAGCCCATGTAGCAAAATCTATAGCTACATGCACCCTCTTCAAATCACCCCAAATCCCTAGGACAACATAACTTAAAATTACACTTTCTGACATAACTAAACCTTGACAAGTGACACTGGTGATCAGAGTAATAGTTTCCTATCATGTTTTACCAACGTCAAAGATAAAGAATTATCATTAGACAAAAATAAACTGAAATTGTCTCTAAAACATTTGCTTGTGAAAACAAGAGATACAAGGAAAATACCCATCAGGCAACATCTTAAAATGAAAAATTGAAAAGGATTAAACCCAGATAATGATAAAGGGAAGACTGAACCTTGATATGGCAAATCGGTACCTACAACCTGAGGATCATATGAATATTTTAGCACCGTTTGTTCCAACACATCATAGGAATATTGCATGACAAAGTGAGTGGGCAGGCAACCCATAGGGCACAAGCAAGATGCATATATATTTGCAAGCAATTTTATCACCAGAGAATGATCCTCAACGACTAAATATAACAATTATTGGTCATGGTCCTGGCCGATGCTGCTCTTTTATCAGACAACACTCATATATGAACATGACGTATGAACTAATGTTGAATATGAGCAAGACTACTAATTATCTCTCACCTTTATTCAACAGCCTGGTGTAGATAGCAAGCACCAGACCTGAGCTTATGTTGCTCCCACAATGACTCCTCCAGATACTAACTGCACTACCGCAATTCAATCCAATCCCATCGAATCAACACAAAAAAGGACACGATTCAGACGACCATTCAAGAACACCAATAACAGGGGACAACAAATAGAACACAAGTAGAATATGGTGCCATCTTACCTGGTAGGGTCCGATATGAGGACATAAGTGCCGAGGCTGCGTCAGATCGATGGGAAGGCAAGGTGACCCATCAATGTGTGCCTGCAAGGGGAGGGGTCGTGCTAACGACACCTTTGCGTGTCCCAGCGTCCGCGGTGGCCGAAGGAGGGAGACGCTGCCAGATCAGAGGATGCGCCGGTGTCGCACAACGATGGGAGGCAGTGGAGGAGGAGGGAGGTTAGCAAGTAGGGGCCCAACTCACCCACCGCCGGAGAGGTCGCCCCTCATGGGGGACGAGCGCGCTTGCCGGGGAAGACGGAGACCCAGGTCGAAACTAGCGTGGCGCCGCCAGGAAACCCTAGCTGTCTGCTGCGCTGCCGATTCCACTTCGCAGCCGCGTGCTCCACGTGCGCCGCTCCCGCGTGTCCACGGCGCGGCTGGCGCCGCGTGCTGCCGGCGGGGGGCAGGTGGGAGGGCGCAGCGCGGCTTGCGCCGGCAGCTGTTGGGGCGCGGCAATGCGGCAGGTGGGCGGGCGCGGCGCTGCCAGCGGGTGCGGGTGGGCGGTTGCGTGCTGCTGGCGTCGCGTGCAGCCGGCGGAGGCGGGTGGGAGGGCGCTGGAGCGCGAGTTGTCGGCGGCGGCGGGCAGGCGCGGGAGGTGGGCGGTCGCGTGCGTTTTTTTTTCGGATTCTGATTTTGAATGGAATCGTGGATGGGGCGGGCGTCGTGACGGGGACCGGCGGGAGTGGGATGGGGCGGGGACCGGCGGGCGAATGGGGAAAAATGAGGTCCAAACAACATGGATCGTTGGATGTGAATGAGTACATCTAAGAAGAGGTTAGAGTAAATCTGGATCCTTCATTTCGAAGGTTTCATTTTGGTGGGGGTAATTTTTGGGGTACACTTAGAAGAGGTATTGACTGGTTGGTACATTTTACTGTGTAGCTGTAAGAAAAGTTTATCGGTGCATTATATATTGGTAGAGATACATGCAAAAGAGTTGTACTAAGTACAAGGTGTAGATGGACATAATTTTTATCTAGATGTAACTCTTTATTTTCACGTCGATCTCTTCATATATAAATCCTTTGTCACATAAGAAAAGATTGCATGATACTGTATTTAATAAGATATAATAATATGAATTCAAATGGCCTAATAGAACGCATCATACAACTCTTCGTTGTCCTGCGCTCTTCAAGTGTGCTTCTTCTCCCTTCTCCCCAAGGTCAGCCAGTGAGACGATGGGGGATAAGCTTTCACTTCACCAACTTCTTTGACCTTCCGGCACTGGACATGCGTCAGCCCCCATACATTGTCTTACAACCTTGCAGAGACATATGTTTTTGGTAAACAATCACCCGGCCCCGGTCACTGCGCTTGATAGTTGGCATAAATTCGCAAGTCAGCTAATACGCATTAAAAAGAGGCGTGGTAGAATTCATGGTGGTGCTTCAAGGTTCCAACGTATTGCGTCCAAGATCAGAACCAGCTTGCCGGCGGACCACTGTTGTCCCATTCTTTAGTGAGCTGGAGCACTGCCATCTTATTCAATTTTTTTATGAAAGTGTTTCATTTGCTTCTCTTTAATGAAAGTTTCATTTCCCATAAATTAACTTAATTTTTGGTCCTTTGCTAGGAGGACGACGCGCACGACCAACATGATTAAATCGGGCGGGCGGCTGATATCCGCGTCCAACATGATTAAATCGGGCGGGCGGCTGATATCTGTCCCTTTCACCAGCGTTGCGTGGTTGTTACTAGTACAAAAAATATTTTTAGAGGCGGTGGTAGAGGCATTTATACAGGCGGCCAAGCCCACCGCCTGTACTGGGGGTCAGTACTAATCGGCCCACAGTACAGGCGGCGGGATGTGAGCCGCCTGTGAAAACAAGGTTTTCACAGGCGGCTCACTTTGTCAGCCGCCTGTATTAATCCGCAGAATAAAATCGTGTTTTTAAAATAAAAAAAAGAATTAAATCCTGGGACAAGCACAGTATTAATCCGCCCGCCCTGTGGTCCTTTGCTAGGAGGACGACGCGCACGACCAACATGATTAAATCGGGCGGGCGGCTGATATCTGTCCCTTTCACCAGCTTTGCGTGGCTCTCACTAGTACAAAAAACATTTTTAGAGGCGGTGGTAGAGGCATTTGTACAGGCGGCCAAGCCCACCGCCTGCACTGGGGGTCAGTACTAATCGGCCCACAGTACAGGCGGCGGGATGTGAGCCGCCTTTCATAGGCGGCTTACTTTGTCAGCCGCCTGTATTAATCCGCAGAATAAAATCACGTTTTTAAAATAAAAAAAGAATTAAATCCTGGGACAAGCGCAGTATTAATCCGCCCGCCCTGTGGTCCTTTGCTAGGAGGACGACGCGCACGACCAACATGATTAAATCGGGCGGGCGGCTGATATCTGTCCCTTTCACCAGAGTTGCGTGGCTGTCACTAGTACAAAAAACATTTTTAGAGGCGGTGGTAGAGGCATTTATACAGGCGGTCAAGCTCACCGTCTGTAATGGGGGTCAGTACTAATCGGCCCGCAGTACGGGCGTGGGATGTGAGCAGCCTATGAAAACAAGGTTTTCACAGGCAGCTCACTTTGTCAGCCGCCTGTATTAATCCGAAGAATAAAATCGCGTTTTTAAAATAAAAAAAAGAATTAAATCCTGGGACTAGCGTAGTATTAATCTGCCCGCCCTGTGGTCCTTTGCTAGGAGGACGACGCGCACGACCAACATGATTAATCGGGCGGGCGGCTGATATCTGTCCCTTTCACCAGCGTTGCGTGGCTGTCACTAGTACAAAAAACATTTTTAGAGGCGGTGGTAGAGGCATTTATACAGACTGCCAAGCCCACCGCCTGTACTGGGGGTCAGTACTAATCGGCCCACAGTACAGGCGGCGGGATGCGAGCCGCCTGTGAAAACCACAAGGTTTTCACAGGCGGCTCACTTTGTCAGCCGCCTGTATTAATCCGCAGAATAAAATCGCGTTTTTTAAAATTAAAAATAAGAAATAAATCTTGGGACAAGCGCAGTATTAATCGGCCCGCCCTATGGTCCTTCGCTAGGAGGACAACGCGCACGAGCAACATGTTTAAATCGGGCGGGCGGCTGATATCTGTCCCTTTCACCAGCTTTGCGTGACTGTCACTAGTACAAGATTTTTTTTAGAGGCGGTGGTAGAGGCATTTATACAGGCGGCCAAGCCCACCGCCTGTACTGGGGGTCAGTACTAATCGGCCCACAGTACAGGCGGCGGGATGTGAGCCGCCTGTGAAAACAAGGTTTTCACAGGCGGCTCACTTTGTCAGCCGCTTGTATTAATCCGCAGAATAAAATCATGTTTTTAAAATAAAAAAAAGGATTAAATCCTGGGACAACCGCAGTATTAATCCGCCCGCCCTGTGGTCCTTTGCTAGGAGGACGACGCGCACGACCAACATGACTAAATCGGGCAGGCGGCTGATATCTGTCCCTTTCACCAGCGTTGCGTAGCTGTCACTACTACAAAAAACATTTTTAGAGGCTGTGGTAGAGGCATTTGTACAGGCGGCCAAGCCCACCGCCTGCACTGGGGGTCAGTACTAATCGGCCCACAGTACAGGCGGCGGGATGTGAGCCGCCTTTCATAGGCGGCTTACTTTGTCAGCCGCCTGTATTAATCCGCAGAATAAATCGCGTTTTTAAAATAAAAAAAAAAATCCTAGGACAAGCGCAGTATTAATCCGCCCGCCCTGTGGTCCTTTGCTAGGAGGACAACTCGCACGACCAACATGATTAAATCGGGCGGGCGGCTAATATCTGTCCCTTTCACCAGCGTTGCGTGGCTGTCACTAGTACAAAAAACATTTTTACAGGCGGTGGTAGAGGCATTTATAAAGGCGGCCAAGCCCACCGCCTGTACTGGGGGTCAGTACTAATCGGCCCACATTACAGGCGGTGGTATGTGAGCCGCTTATATTAATCCGCAGAATAAAATTACGTTTTTAAAATAAAAAAAAAGAATTAAATCCTGGGACAAGCGCAGTATTAATCCGCCCGCCCTGTGGTCCATTGCTAGGAGGACGACGCACACTGCCAACATGACTAAATCGGGCGGGCGGCTGATATCTGTCCCTTTCACCAGCATTGCGTTACTGTCACTAGTACAAAAAATATTTTTAGAGGCGGTGGTAGAGGCATTTATACAGGCGGCCAAGCCCACCGCCTGTACTGAGGGTCAGTACTAATCGGCCCACAGTACAGGCGGCGGGATGTGAGCCGCCTTTCACAAGCGGCTCACTTTGTCAGCCGGCTGTATTAATCCGCAGAATAAAATCGCGTTTTTGAAATAAAAAAAAGAATTAAATCCTGGGACAGCGCAGTATTAATCCGCCCGCCCTGTGATCCTTTGCAAGGAGGACGACGCGCACGACCAACATGATTAAATCGGGCGGGCGGCTGATATCTGTCCCTTTCACCAGTGTTGCGTGGCTGTCACTAGTACAAAAAATATTTTTAGAAGCGGTGGTAGAGGCATTTATACAGGCGGCCAAGCCCAGCGCCTGTACTGGGGGTCAGTACTAATCGGCCCACAGTACAGGCGGCGGGAGTTTCCACAGGCGGCTCACTTTGTCAGCCGCCTATATTAATCCGCAGAACAAAATCGCGTTTCTAAAATAAAAAAAACAATTAAATCCTAGGACAAGCGCAGTATTAATCCGCCTGCCCTGTTGTCCTTTGCTAGGAGGACGACGCGCCCGACCAACATGACTAAATCGGGCGAGCGGCTGATATCTGTCTCTTTCACCAGCGTTGCGTCGCTGTCACTAGTACAAAAAACATTTTTAGAGGCGGGTGGTAGAGGAATTTATACAGGCGGTCAAGCCCACCGCCTGTACTGGGGGTCAGTGCTAATGGGCCCACAGTACAGGCGGCGGGATGTGAGCCGCCTGTGTTGTCAGCCGGCTGTATTAATCCGCAGAATAAAATCGCGTTTTTAAAATAAAAAAAAGAATTAAATCCTGGCACAAGCGCAGTATTAATCCGCCCGCCCTGTGGTCCTTTGCTAGGAGGACGACGCGCCCGAGCAACATGATTAAATCGGGCGGGCGGCTGATATCTGTCGCTTTCACCAGCGTTGCGTGGCTGTCACTAGTACAAAAAACATTTTTAGAGGCGGTGGTAGAGGCATTTATACAGGCGGGCAAGCCCACCGCCTGTACTGGGGGTCAGTACGAATCGGCCCACAGTACAGGCGGCGGGATGTGAGCCGCCTGTGAAAACAAGGTTTTCACAGACGGCTCACTTTGTCAGCAGCCTGTATTAATCCGCAGAATAAAATCGTGTTTTTCAAAAAAAAAAAAGAATTAAATCCTGGGACAAGCGCATTATTAATCCGCCCGCCCTGTGGTCCTTCGCTAGGAGGAAGACGCGCATGACCAACATGATTAAATCGGGCGGGTGGCTAATATCTGTCCCTTTCACCAGCGTTGCGTGGTTGTCACTAGTACAAAAAACATTTTTAGAGGCGGTTGTAGAGGCATTTATATAGGCGGCCAAGCCCATCGCCTGTACTGGGGTCAGTACTAATCGGCCCACAGTACAGGCGGCGGGATGTGAGCCGCCTGTATTAATCCGCAGAATAAAATCGCGTTTTTCAAATAAAAAAAAGAATTAAATCCTGGGAGAAGCGTAGTATTAATCCGCCCGCCCTGTGGGCCTTTGCTAGGAGAACGACACGCACGACCAACATGATTAAATCGGGCGGGGCGGCTGATATCTGTCCCTTTCACCAGCGTTGCGTGGCTGTCACTAGTACAAAAAACATTTTTAGAGGTGGTGGTAGAGGCATTTATACAGGCGGCCAAGCCCACCGCCTGTACTGGGGGTCAGTACTAATCGGCCCACAGTACATGCGGCGGGATGTGAGCCGCCTTTGAAAATAAGGTTTTCACAGGCGGCTCACTTTGTCAGCCGCCTGTATTAATCCGCAGAATAAAATCGCGTTTTAAAAAAAAAGAATTAAATCCTGGGACAAGCGCAGTATTAATCCGCCCGCCCTGTGTACCTTTGCTAGGAGGACGACGCGCCCGAGCAACATGATTAAATCGGGCGGGCGGTTTATATCTGTCGCTTTCACCAGCGTTGCGTGGCTGTCACTAGTACAAAAAACATTTTTACAGGCGGTGGTAGAGGCATTTATACAGGCGGCCAAGCCCACCGCCTGTACTGGGGGTCAGTACGAATCGGCCCACAGTACAGGCGGCGGGATGTGAGCCGCCTGTGAAAACAAGGTTTTCACAGACGGCTCACTTTGTCAGCAGCCTGTATTAATCCGCAGAATAAAATCGTGTTTTTCAAATATAAAAAAAAGAATTAAATTCTGGGACAAGCGCATTATTAATCCGCCCGCCTGTGGTCCTTCGCTAGGAGGAAGACGCGCATGACCAACATGATTAAATCGGGCGGGTGGCTAATATCTGTCCCTTTCACCAGCGTTGTGTGGCTGTCAATAGTACATAAAACATTTTTAGAGGCGGTGGTAGAGGCATTTATATAGGTGGCCAAGCACACCGCCTGTACTGGGGGTCAGTACTAATCGGCCCACAGTACAGGCGGCGGGATGTGAGCCGCCTGTGAAAACAAGGTTTTCAGAGACGGCTCACTTTGTCAGCCGCCTGTATTAATCCGCAGAATAAAATCGCGTTTTTAAAATAAAAAAAAGAATTAAATCCTGGGACAAGCGCAGTATTAATCCGCCCGCCCTGTGGTCCTTTGCTAGGAGGACGACGCGCACGGCCAACATGACTAAACCGGGCGGGCGGCTGATATCTGTCCCTTTCACCAGCGTTGCGTGGCTGTCACTAGTACAAAAAACATTTTTAGAGGCGGTTGTAGAGGCATTTATACAGGCGTCCAAGCCCACCGCCTGTACTGGGGGTCAGTACTAATCGGCCCACAGTATAGGCGGCGGGATGTGAGCCGCCTGTGAAAACAAGGTTTTCACAGACGGCTCACTTTGTCAGCAGCCTGTATTAATCCGCAGAATAAAATTGTGTTTTTCAAATAAAAAAAAGAATTAAATCCTGCGACAAGCGCATTGTTAATCCGCCCGCCTGTGGTCCTTTGCTAGGAGGAAGACGCGCATGACCAACATGATTAAATCGGGCGGGTGGCTAATATCTGTCCCTTTCACCAGCGTTGCGTGGCTGTCAATAGTACAAAAAACATTTTTAGGGGCGGTGGTAGAGAGCATTTATAAGGTGTGCCAAGCCACCGCCTGTACTAGGGGGTCAGTACTAATCGGCCCACAGTAAGGCGGCGGGATGTGAGCCGCTGTGAAAACAAGGTTTTCACAGACGGCTCACTTTGTCAGCCGCCTGTATTAATCCGCAGAATAAAATCGTGTTTTTCAAATAAAAAAAGAATTAAATCCTGGACAAGGCGTATAGTATTAATCCGCCCGCCCTGTGGTCCTTTGCTAGGAGGACGACGCGCACGACCAACATGATTAAATCGGGCGGGCGGCTGATATCTGTCCCTTTCACCAGCGTTGCGTGGCTGTCACTAGTACAAAAAACATTTTTAGAGGCGGTGGTAGAGGCATTTATACAGGCGCCAAGCCACCGCTGTACTGGGGTCAGTACTAATCGGCCCACAGTAAGGCGGCGGGATGTGAGCCGCCTGTGAAAACAAGGTTTTCACAGACGGCTCACTTTGTCAGCGCCTGTATTAATCCGCAGAATAAATGTGTTTTTAAATAAAAAAAAGAATTAAATCCTGGACAAGCGCATTTAATCCGCCCGCCTGTGGTCCTTTGCTAGGAGGAGACGCGCAGACCAACATGATTAAATCGGGCGGGGGCTATATCTGTCCCTTTCACCAGCGTTGCGTGGCTGTCATAGTACAAAAAACATTTTTAGAGGCGGTGGTAGAGGCATTTATACAGGCGTCCAAGCCCACCGCTGTACTGGGGGTCAGTACTAATCGGCCACAGTATAGGCGGCGGGATGTGAGCGCTGTGAAACAAGGTTTTCACAGACGCTCACTTGTCAGCAGCCTGTATTATCCGCAGAATAAAATTGTGTTTTTCAAATAAAAAAAGAATTAAATCCTGCGACAAGCGCATTGTTAATCCGCCCGCCTGTGGTCCTTTGCTAGGAGAAGACGCGCATGACCAACATGATTAAATGGGCGGGTGGCTATATTGTCCTTTCACCAGCGTTGCGTGGCTGTCAATAGTACAAAAAACATTTTTAGAGCGGTGGTAGAGGCATTTATATAGGTGGCCAAGCACACCGCTGTACTAGGGGTCAGTACTAATCGGCCCACAGTACAGCGGCGGGATGTGAGCCGCTGTGGAAACAAGGTTTTCCAGACGGCTCACTTGTCAGCCGCATGTATTAATCCGCAGAATAAAATCGCGTTTTTAAAAATAAAAAAAGAATTAAATCCTGGGACAAGCGCAGTATTAATCCGCCGCCCTGTGGTCCTTTGCTAGGAGGACGACACGCACGGCCAACATGACTAAACCGGGCGGGCGGCTGATATCTGTCCCTTTCACCAGCGTTGCATGGCTGTCACTAGTACAAAAAACATTTTTAGAGGCGGTGGTAGAGGCATTTATACAGAGCTTATAAGGGCCAAGCCCACCGCCTGTACTGGGGGTCAGTACTAATCGGCCCACAGTACAGGCGGCGGGAAAGTGAGCCGCCTGTGAAAACAAGGTTTTCACAGAAGCGGCTCACTTTGTCAGCCGCCTGTATTAATCCCAGAATAAAATCGCGTTTTAAAATAAAAAGAATTAAATCCGGGACAAGGCAGTATTAATCCGCCCGCCCTGTGGTCCTTTCTAGGAGACGACGCGCCGACCAACATGATTAAATTGGCGGCGGCTGATATCTGTCCCTTTCACCAGCGTTGCGTGGCTGTCACTAGTACAAAAAACATTTTAGAGGCGGTGGTAGAGGCATTTATACAGGCGGCCAAGCCCACCGCCTTACTGGGGGTCAGTACTAATCGGCCCACAGTACAGGCGGCGGATTGAGCCTTGAACAGTTCAGGCCGGCTCACTTTGTCAGCCGCCTGTATTAATCCCAGAATAAAATCGCGTTTTAAAATAAAAAAAAGAATTAAATCCTGGGACAAGCGCAGTATTAATCCGCCCGCCCTGTGGTCCTTTCCTAGGAGGACGACGCGCCCGACCAACATGATTAAATCGGACGGCGGCTGATATCTGTCCCTTTCACAGCGTTGCGTGGCTGTCACTAGTACAAAAAACATTTTAGAGGCGGTGGTAGAGGCATTATACAGGCGGCCAAGCCCACCGCCTGTACTGGGGGTCAGTACTAATCGGCCCACAGTACAGGCGGCGGATGTGAGCGCCTTTGAAACAAGGTTTTCACAGGCGGCTCACTTTGTCAGCCGCTGTATTAATCCGCAGAATAAAATCGCGTTTTAAAATAAAAAAAAGAATTAAATCCTGGGACAAGGCTGCAGTATTAATCCGCCCGCCCTGTGGTCCTTTGCTAGGAGGACGACGCGCCGACCAACATGATTAAATCGGGCGGGCGGCTGATATCTGTCCTTTCACCAGCGTTGCGTGGCTGTCACTAGTACAAAAACATTTTTAGAGGCGGTGGTAGAGGCATTTATACAGGCGGCCAAGCCCACCGCCTGTACTGGGGGTCAGTACTAATCGGCCCACAGTAAGGCAGGGGCACAGCAGGCTCATTTATCAGCGCTGTGAAGGTTTCACTGGCGGTCACTTTGTCAGCCGCCTGTATTAATCCACAGAATAAAATCGCGTTTTTAAAATAAAAAAAAAGAATTAAATCCTGGGACAAGCGCAGTATTAATCCGCCCGCCCTGTGGTCCTTTCCTAGGAGAACGACGCGCCGACCAACATGATTAAATTGGGACGGGCGGCTGATATCTGTCCCTTTCACCAGCGTTGTGTGGCTGTCACTAGTACAAAAAACATTTTTAGAGGCGGTGGTAGAGGTATTTATACAGGCGGCCAAGCCCACCGTCTGTACTGGGGGTCAGTACTAATCGGCCCACAGTACAGGCGGCGGGATGTGAGCCGCCTGTGAAAACAAGAGCCGCATGTGAAAACAAGGTTTTCACAGACGGCTCACTTTGTCAGCCGCCTGTATTAATCCGCAGAATAAAATCGCGTTTTTGAAATAAAAAAAAGAATTAAATCCTGGGACAAGCGCAGTATTAATCCGCCCGCCTTGTGGTCCTTTGCTAGGAGGACGACGCACACGACCAACATGATTAAATCGGGCGGGCGGCTGATATCTGTCCCTTTCACCAGCGTTGCGTGGTTGTCACTAGTACAAAAAAACATTTTTAGAGGCGGTGGTAGAGGCATTTATACAGGCGGCCAAGCCCACCGCATATACTGGGGTCAGTACTAATCGGCCCACAGTACAGGCGGCGGGATGTGAGCCGCCTGTGAAAACAAGGTTTTCACAGGAGGCTCACTTTGTCAGCCGCATGTATTAATCCGCAAAATAAAATCGCGTTTTTAAAATAAAAAAGAGAATTAAATCCTGGGACAAGCGTAGTATTAATCCGTCCGCCCTGTGGTCCTTTGGTAGGAGGACGACGCGCACAACCAACATGATTAAATCGGGCGGGCGGCTAATATCTGTCCCTTTCACCAGCGTTGCGTGGCTGTCACTAGTACAAAAAACATTTTTAGAGGCGGTGGTAGAGACATTTATACAGGCGGCCAAGCCCACCGCCTGTACTGAGGGTCAGTACTAATCGGCCCACAGGCGGCTGGATGTGAGCCGCTTGTATTAATCCGTAGAATAAAATCACGTTTTTAAAATAAAAAGAGAATTAAAATCCTGGGACAAGCGTAGTATTTATTCGCGCAAAATTCGTGAACGCGCTTCGCCAGGGGTTCAAACCTGAGACCTCACCTTCACGTGGTACCTCCTCTACCACTCCACCCATGACTCACTTGTGTCTAGATTCGTTAGTACTTCTTCATATTCTATACTAAACTTGCGCAAAATTCGCGCGAACGCGCTTCACCGGGGATTTGAACCTGAGACCTCACTTTCATGCGGTACCTCCTCTACCACTCCACCCATGACTCACTTGTGTCTAGATTCGTTAGTACTTCTTCATATTCTATACTAAACCGAGTGTAAATTGATTGTTTGAGCTACTAAATAAATTCAAATGAAAAAGTTGTGAACTACAAAGTTTCATAACTTTTCGAAACCTACAACTTTCATGTAGCAAGTTGTTTCATCCGAGGTCGTTTACAAAAATTTAAATTTCAAATTTGACACATTCAAACGTAATTTTCGATGACAAGATGATTTCAAATGAAAAAGTTGTGAACTACAAAGTT
Source organism: Microstegium vimineum (assembly GCA_022036555.1). Lineage (NCBI taxonomy): Eukaryota > Viridiplantae > Streptophyta > Magnoliopsida > Poales > Poaceae > Microstegium > Microstegium vimineum. The sequence goes on from CM039123.1 coordinate 42,890,078, forward strand.
TAATAACTTTTCGAGATCTACAACTTTCATGTACAAAGTTTTTCCATCAGAAGTCGGTTACAAAAATCAAAAAAATTAACTCCGCCTGTGTAAATGGTATTTACACAGGCGGTTCTCTTACTGGGTCCATCCTATTTTTTGTACTGGCGTCATAAAATTGTGAACCATCTCTGAAAAAAAACGACGTGGCAGCAAAAATGATTTTTCTACTAGTGTGTATCCATTCCAGTCACAGGATAGCGCGCGCCGCGTGTCGTTCTGCCAGCGGATCGGATCGGAGGGCAAGCAAGCAATATCGTCGCGCGCGTGGCTATAAATACACATGCAACAAGCGGCACGAGCGAGCTAGTGCGTGCCTACGACTGCAGCCACTGTCACATGCATCTCTAGAGACAAACAGACAAATAGACAGACAGCACATGGGGTCGCAGCAGTACGACGACGGCGGCGGTCGTCGTCTCCGGCGGGAGCAGGCGAGGTGGTGCGCGGTGACCGGCGGCCGGGGGTTCATGGCGAGGCACCTGGTGGCGGCCTTGCTGCGCTCCGGCGAGTGGCGCGTCCGGGTCACTGACCTCGCCACCCCTACTCATCTCGTCCTCGGCACCGGATCAGAGACGGACGAGATTCTCAGCGATGCTCTCCGTGATGGCCGTGCCGTCTATGCCTCCGTTGATGTCTGCAACCTACACCAGCTTGTCAAAGGTGATGAACTAGACGTACGGTTAGCACACAGCCAGTTAAACCAAGCTCAAGGGCTCAATTATTATATTTGCGCACATAAAAAAAAATCGGATACTTCAATTCCTTCACCAAAACTAAACAAAAGGTTTGGACATGAAATATTTGGGCATGCATGCATATGGTGGGGCCTCACCGAATTAAGGGTACAATTATTTGAATAGATATGTACATAATTTATAGCTAGGGGAGATTGTGCAAACCCCTACGAGACACAATTCACTATGCGTGTACAATATTTATTAACTTAGACCTTGTTTGGATGCACTCATATTCACGTCGATCAATGTGTATTGGAATACGTAATTAATGTGAGAAATAGTTTAAGCTTCATTCCAATTCACTCTAACACATATGAATTAAAGTGAATATGACTACATCCAAACAAGCCCTCAATTAAAATAGAGAATGCGTCATTGGACCTTAATTTGTACGGCTCTCAAGATCATGTTTTGACGTTATTTCATATATGGAAACACAAGTTTAATTGATCATTTATATTTGCGTGAGCTCTCTTAATATATGTAATTGTTTTTTTATTCAGCTTTTGATGGGGTAGAAGTTGTTTTCCACACAGCCGCAGCGGATCCTAGTAAGAACAACCTGCAACTTCACTACAAGGTTAACGTGGAGGGTGAGTACTATATTACACAAAAATAATCCTGCCAGTAGAACAAGGACAGTAGGACAACACATGCACTACATAACACTAAAATTATAGCTATTATTGCATACGTACCCTAACCGTACCATAACACATTATAATCCTGCTTGCTCTAATGTGGGCCGGTTCCGATCCGTCCGAAGCACATTGTTGTGTTTCACAATAAGTTGATGTTTATTATAAGTTGTTTATCGCCCGAGCTGTCAAAAAAGATGAATATGCCGACAATAAGAAATAGTATGTCAAAACATAAATAGTTTTTTCAATTATCCTTCCTCTTTTATTTGTATGTTTGTTTAGCTTAAATCCATCATTATCCCTCATTATGAAATTTAAGCACTACGTACTATATATAAATAGATACAACACAACCAACCAATCCACAAGAATAACCTCATGTTTGGTTCCGCAACTCACGAACGCGCGACCGCGTTTAAGCGAACGCGCCTCCTAGGCCGCATTTCGGGAAAGACATGCTCACGTTCATTTTCAGCTAGCCATCGCGCGTTGGCCGCAGTCCGTTTGGCGGGATTCTGTCGCTTATCTTGGTTGTAACGCGTGGATACTCGGAATCAAACAGGGCCTAAATATGCTATCTCACACAAGTAGCATAAAGGAGAACTAATTAAATTTACTAATATATATATTATCTCATTATTGATAATGCTATACCAACACAGGAACGAAGAATGTGATTGATGCTTGCAAGATGTGCAAGGTGAAAAGGCTTATACACACCAGTACTAGTGCAGTTGTGTTTGACGGCGTCCATGGACTTTTTGACGTAAATGAGTCATTGCCATACCCAGATAAGGTTTTACTATAATATTTGCTGAAACAGCATTATATATACGTTTATGTTATAATATCTTATAGTATATTGATAATCAGTCAGGCACTTAGTGATGAGAAAGTTACCATTAATTATTTGATGTGCATAGGTTTAAATTTTGCCCGTTTGCCTGTACTAGTTTGCTTAGAATATTTTCTGGCTACACAAATTAATAAAGTACAGCGTACAGGCGTGTGTAAACTTTTGACCATATATATATACTCTTTTTTATTGGCAGTTTCCTGATGCATATGCACAAACAAAGGCAGAAGCAGAGAAGTTAGTCATCAAGGCTAATAATGGCGTTAGTGGCCTGCTAACTTGTTGCATACGTCCTGGTAGCATATTTGGCCCAGGTGACATCGTGACACCAACTTTGGATCGTTATGGATGGACAAATGTAAGGGATTCTTATGCTACGATTAATATTACAGAACTAACAAGAAAAAAAAAATTATACGTACAACCATTTCGAATCATAAACAAATAATAGCTATATTTAGTACTGGACATTGACACTACTGAGAGTGATGCATTCGCAACATTGCATGAGTTACACAAAATTAATGGCAAAACGGAGATAGGAGAGGACAGAGGACGTATGTGTCCTTTTGAGGAACGGCCGGGCATGCATGATGTGCAACCCCCTTTTTTTTTTGTTCTTCTCCCGTCAGATGCTCCTTTTCTCCTTTGACGAAATAGAGAGCGGTGGCGGCTGGGTCATAACTCAATAGTGTGGCTGAGTACTGCAGCACATCATTTTTTTCTTTCTTAAACCTTGTGAAAAGCGTAATAATTTCGTGATCCAAACTTAAAACAATATATCATATAAAATGCATTCAATGGGAGCTCTATGTATCTATAACATCCTATGATCGATCTAAGAAATAATTAAAACAACAACTTTTGGCCTACTTTTAATGTGTCTTGTGAATCATAGAAAAAATATTTAATCCATATTAAAAAACCATATTTATTCCTTATGTATTCGTGAGTGTCACAACTAAACTGCTAAAAAATTGCTATAAATAAACTCTTTGTGGCACCGGGAGGGTACAAAATATAACAACAATTTTTATGCAAACGAGCCTAAATCGTTACAAAGTTTAGTTCATATCTTATTTCTCTTGCCGAAACAAGGCCTAAATTTCCATGTAGTGTTAACATCTTTTAAGGCTATAGCGATACTTTTGAATCCAGGCTAGCTAGTAATAGTATTGCTTATAATAATACCAAATCAAGCAAAAATAATATAAAATTGTCACACCTACCAATGACATCATCAAGTATGATTAACTAGTCTGGAGCCAATGAAAGAACTAATGGAAAGGTTTAGGATTGATCAATATTTCTATAAACAATCTAACTAGCATAGTATGCTACAGGTTACTATTGGTGATGGGAAAAATTATGATGATTTTGTCTATGTTGAAAATGTTGTACATGGTCATCTATGTGCTGATAAGACTCTTTCTACTATTGAGGGTGCAAGAACCAGTGGAGGAAAAGTATGTTCTTCTTATTGAATGGAAACACATATTTGATATATATGTTATTATATCATGACATATTTAAACTTTTTAGGCATACTTTATAACAAATATGGAGCCGATGAATATGTGGGACTTCATATATCTTGTTCAACAAGAACTTGGACACAAAAGGTGTTCAATCTATATATGTACTTGAATAATGCACTCTTATTTCATAGTACACTTTACAAATATCTATTAAATGTGCACCTAAATTCATTTCAATTCATCCATTTTTATTTTGTTTCATTTTATAGAAAATTTCCTATATATTGCATTGGACTCCTAAGTCAAGTTGTAATCCTATTGGAAAATTATAGTTTAATTATAGTAATTTTATAGGGCACAAGTTATAAAGCATTACTTCTAATGGTACTATTTCACACCTATGAAAAATTTAAGAAACACATAACTAAATTACTTATTGCGGGCCTTGATTTACAATATTGTCATTTGAACCTAATGCATTTCATATTGAATGAATGTTGTATGTTAATAACTGATATTCTTTACTTCCTTGCAAAAAAATGGAGATATGTACCTATATATTACAAATTTTTTTTGGTTTCCCAATGATAATATACACTTAATTCTCTAAAACATTATCCATGGTTCTAATTTTCATATTTGTGGTGTAATACTTTTGTTCATTTATACATCTATGGAATATTTACTTATTTTTCATCAATTCTTCATTAGAATTGTTGATTTTATGTGAAGTGTACTCTATAAATATAATATAGAGAATGGGTTCAATTTAGAACTATTTTCTCCATTTATAATTTTCACTAAGTAATTCCTTTGCTTTTTAGGTTTTTCATCATTATTAAGATACATATAGTATCTTATCTTGGTCCTCATACAATTTTATTTTGTTTTATTTAACTATATATTTTCATACTTAGTTGAAATGATACGAAATAAATCACATTGCTAATAATACATATGTTGAATGTTTGTTTTAGAATATTCAAGATAAGGATACCTACAGTTGTTATCAAGCCCACAAGCTATTTGATAGAGTGGGCATATAGGGTTGTATTCTCTTATTTTGGAACTTGCCAGCCTCAAATGCTAACACCAGCAAGGATTAAATATATAACACTCAACAGAACATTTAGTTGTAATAAAGCAGTTGAAGAACTTGGCTACAAACCTATTGTGACACTACAGGTTCTAAACTTAAACTCTTTTTCTATTATCTTCATAGTTTTCTCTATTGTTCTAACTCATTTTTATTTGGAATGTCTATACATCTTTAATTTTTGACTTATGGTTTAGGATGGGTTAAAGAAAACTGTGAAATTGTATATCAATTGAGGAGTAAAGATTTATCTAAGAGATAGTAAAGGTATGAATTTTAACATAAATTGCCCCTGTACTCTTATTATTATTATTATTATATATATATATATATATATATATATATATATATATATATATATATATATATATATATATATATATATATATGACCCCACTATTTAGTAACCTAGTTGCTGAATATTATTTAGCACTCCACTATAATATTTTATTCCCAATGAACCAATAGTAATAATTTATTAACACTTCACTACAATATTTTATTCTGGTGTGACCAGTAGTAATAAAAATTCATACATGTGTAATAAATTATTACTGCTGCACTCATCGGAATAAAATGATGCAGTGGGGTGCTAAATAGTATTTAACACCCAGACTACTAAATAGTAGTTATATATATATATATCATTGATGCATAAAGTAGACCCTACTAAATTTACAATGTATGATATGTACTTATCAATAGTTTCTAACAGTGTTAGATAACAACATAACTATACAAGACACAAATTAATGAATACCAATATGTGCTTATGAGAGCTAGACGATACCAAATTACAATAAATTAGGTAGTCTTGATTATGCTTGCAAAAGTATTTCACTCCTGCTAGAAAAGTTGTATGATGAATAATAATTTTTTCAATTCATTATTATAGTAGTGACCAAGATAGATATCTATTATTCAAGTTTGATATGCATGATCTAAATATAGTTGTACTCTAAATATTATAAAAATCATAAAGATAACATCAACTCCACAACTCCATCGAGCACTACAATTTTTCAAAAAAAATTATGTATTAAGAATAAGTTTGGGCTAATGGATGAGCAACACATCATGTGTCCCCCCTCCGTCTCATTGAAAGTGTCACTAGAAAACCGTGTTTCCCTCATAGACACGCTTTTCAAACGACACTTTCAATGGGATGGAAGGAGTATGTAGGTTATATATAATATCTATACACAAATCTTATCATAGATTTGTGTGCAATATTAGAACATTATAATTATGATTGTATTGATTCTCACTCTATCTAAGTTACTGTCATGGATTCATTGTGACATCTTATGTTTTTCACAGTTGTGATGTAAGACAACTCTACACAAAAAGACATAAGCCAAATCAAGAGGTGATGATGTATCCATTAATAAAAATCTTGGGTTTGTATTATTTATTATATTAAGGAAAGCTATGTAACGGACTGTAAATTAGTTGTGGGTAAGGATCAACTATAACACTTTTATGCTATCTGTAATGTAGATTATATTGTATTTGCTTGTGTGTTCCTCTCATCTTGTGAAATGTGACGTTAATGTCATCATAACTACTACTAATGCCTTGATTTGATAATAAGTAACTGAAAAATCATTGTAGTCCTAGTTCCTAATAATATGTCAAACCTGTTGAATTTGAAAGTTATAAAATAAATATTAGCTTACAAATTTTTGTTTTGACTAGTCTTCATACATTTAGATTCATTTTATTATCATTTATTTACCCTACACATAGAGTTGTACAAAATATTGTATATCACTACCAGAATATGAAGATTTCATGGAAGTGACATATTTTGTGAATGGCGTGCAAAACTTAATGAAAATATTTTATTTCATGAAGGTGGTGCATTAACTATGATGAGAATGCACTTTCATGAAGGTGTTCACACAAACCATGTGGAAAAGTGACAATTGGATGTCAGTTACCTAAAACTCTTGTCAAATCAACTATCCCATCATGAGTAACATACTCCATATGTGCACTGCTCATTTGCTTAGGAGCAGAGCTATGGTGGCTCAAGGAATAGAAAGTGCACATGCGGTCTCAATGGGGTGCACCAGAGCTGGTGTGTTGTGGCACAAAATGAAGTTGCTTGGGCAGAACATGAGGGCACGGCCACAGCAAAATTTGTGAGGACCCCTCATCGGTTAACTAACATAGCCACTGTTGACACCAAAGGTGGCACACGGATAAAAACTGCAAGCACACGACTATCAAGGTAGCTTTCACCTGAGACTATTCAGGATATCAATTTTTATGGGGAACGTATCGATGGGATATCCTATAGGGTACCCATTAACCGGCCTACCGGATTTTTGGGCCCCAATCACTCGGCCCACGAAGGAAGGCGAACATACAAACCCAGATTCTACTCGGGTACAACGACAAGACCGAAGCATAACTTAGGACTCTAAGTTTGTAACCGAGTAGGACCAGAAGTAACCCTTGGCCAGTCCCTGGATTATAAAGGGCTGGTGAGGGTATCACCCAAAAAAGATCTGAAGATACTATGTAACACCCGATACGTAGAGCAACACCAACACTTTGTACTACGAGATCAGAGAAATAATAGACAACCCAACTGGACGTAGGGATATTACTCGACTGTATCGAGGGCCTGAACCAGTATAAATCGTGTGTCTTTACGTGTCCAACCACCAAGGTTTCACTATTTTCCGAGGCACGAACAACTGTCTCGGGTAACCCCGTGGTAGGCTATCGGTGGTAAAACATCGACAGCTGGCGCACCAGGTAGGCGCTTTCGGCGAATTTTTCCAAAACCTCAAGATGATGAAGCTGACGGAATCGACATTTTTCTTCGGATCATGGATCTATGAGATCAACGACGACGGAAAGTTTCGAAGCCGACTCCGAGAAGAAGAAGAATCCAATGAGAAGATCGAACAGAATCTCCAAGAACTGGACCGAAAAGTAAAAAACCTCACAATTTTGAAACCGACCAGGACAAGGAAAGAAGACGGATATGAGACCGACTCAGAGAAGGAGACGCCACTGCATACGGATTCCAAGTCGAACACGGAAAGACTAAACACAACCCGAGTCGAAGCAGGCAACCGGACCTCAATCGAAAACAAAAACAACTCGGAAGCAATCAAGAACTCGGGCTCGTATGGACTACACAATTCCACATCCACACACGAACAATTTCTTCGGAAAGTGATAACAAGGAGTGTAACTCTAAAAGGCGCTCAAGAAGGGATGGTAATGTCAACAACTCCAGAAGAATGCATCGTGCATTGGTCGAACCACCTCCCAAAGCCGCAAACCCAAGATGAAGAACTACCATTCCAGGAAGGAAAAGAACTCGGGATTTATCAAGAGCTACCACGCAAACCAAGAAAAAAGAACCAGCAAGCAAAAAGAACTCGACAAGGACATATTGTATACATGGCAAAGCTATAACCCTACTTAGAACCACCACAGATACCCGACTTGAAATCATCAGACGAATCAGAAGGAGACATCTCAGACGACAAGGAAGGAGTTGATAATGAAACCAATGACCACAAAGCTACAAGGCTAAAAAAGAACAAGGCAAGGGCAGGAAGAAGAAACCGGGCCGCTCAAAGAAAGAAAATCTAGAACAAATACAAAGCAGAATTGACGGAATACAACAAGAAGAAAGCGGAGAGAGTATCCATGAAGAATACAAAGAGAGAAAGAATCGAAGAACTAACAAAAGAATTGAATGTTCTGACTAAGGAAGACAGAGTAACGGACGAACAAAACAAAGAAGACGGAGATCCTGATAAACAACTCGATGACAATATCCCTCAAGAACATCAAGGAGAACAACCACCTAAAAAAATAAATATTTCACAGATTAGGGAGGACAGAAGGTGCTCAACCATCTGAGAAGCACGAGCGACACTTCCGACTAATGGAGCAAAATGACCTGGAATGGAGCCAACACTACCCGGAAGATTACGGAGAATCCGAATACAGAGGAGATAGAAACCATTACAGAAGAGACTGGTCACCCGACTTCAACCGAACAGAACAATACGACAGATTTCCATGTTTCGTAGGAAGACTGCAAACGTTAAAATTACCACACAAGTTCAAACCAGCAAACCACTCCAAGTATAATGGCAAGGTAGAACCTAGAGAATGGATAACAGTCTATTCCCAATCCATTGAGCTCACAGGAGGAGACAACGACATCAAGGCTCTATACTTTCCAATGGCACTCGAAGCCATGCCTCTGCAGTGGTTTGACAAACTAAAACCATGATCAATCAAATATTGGGAAGACTTACAAGAAGCCTTCTGCAACAACTTTGCAGGAATAATAACGCATCCCATGACAGCAGCGGAGTTGAAAAATGTAAAACAAAGAAAGGGAGAAACTTTAAGGGATTACTATTGAAGGTTCGGAGAACTCAGAGCTTAGATACATGATATCACCGACAGAGAAGTAATAGAGACGTTTGCCGACGGAATTCTAGCAAATTAGCAATTCAAGGACTACTTCAATGAAAATCCAAGATCCAATGAAGACTTCAAAAGAGCGGTCAAAAAAATGATATCATCAAGAAGAAAGAACTCGACGCAGATTCACCCGGGATTATCACAAAAACAGAAGACCAGACTTTGGACCTCAAGACAAAAGGCCAAGACAAGATAACATGGTGGCAGCAATAGATAACAAAAGAAGATACAATGACAAAGGAGGGTACAACAATAACTACAATAACAACCGGGACACAAGTCTGAATAATAGATACGCAAACAACTACCAGGGAAACAACTACACAAGAAAGCCAGCGGAGAGAATAGAAAACCTACCATGCATATACATCGTTATGCAGGGCACAAGCTAGTTGAATGCGACGTCTTTCAACGTAAATTCACAAAGAAAGAAGAGACGTGCGCAAACAACTCGGAACAAAGAACAGATGAATCCGGAAAAGAAACAAAGAAGGCAGAAGGAAACTATCAAGAACCCCAACGACAATTATCCATAATCTTTTCTGGAGCACCATATACAAGAAGTAAAAGAAAAGAAAAGCTAGCCCACAGAACCATCATGGCAGCTGAACCAGCTACCCCAAGATACTTAGACTAGTCAGAATACCCAATAGAATTCACAAGAGAGGACCAATGGACAAGTACGACAAACGCCGGCTATTATCCCCTAGTAATGGAACCAACAATAGCAGGAGTGGCAGTATCCAAGGTACTCATTGACGGAGGAGCAGGACTAAACATAATCTTTGCAGATACTCTAAGAAATATGAACTTAGACTATGAAGGCAAGATCACACCGACAAGTATTCGTTTTTATGGGATAGTACCCAGAAGAGCTTCTATACCACTGGGACAGATAATCCTACCAGTCACCTTTGGAACACCGGACAAATATCGAACATAATTCATTAAGTTTGAGGTAGCAGATTTTGAATCATGCTATCATGCAATCCTTGGAAGACCAGCACTTACAAGATACATGGCAGTACCCCATTACCCGTACCTATTGCTCAAAATGCCGACAACAAAAAGAGTCCTATCACTGAAAGGAGACCTAAAGAAGGCTTACGATTGTGATGTACAAGCTATACAAATATCAAAAAAAATACAAGATTACAAAGAAAAGAAGACATTGCGAAGAAGGCCGAAGAAATGAATCCGGACGAAATCCAAATACCAGCAAAGAAGCCAAACAACTTTACACTTCCAAAAGAAGTCATTACAAAGACAATTGACTTATTAACCGGGGATGCAGAGTAAACAGAGATAATCTATGCAAATCTGAATCCCAAATAGGAACTCGTGCTCACCAACTTTCTAAGGGACAACAAAGACATATTTGCATGGAAACACGCAGACATGTCGGGGGTTCCAAGGGAGTTGGCTGAGCACAAAATCGATACAAACAAAAGGTCAAGACCAATGAAACAGAAACTACGTAGATTTGCTCCGGACAGGAAAGCAACAATCAAAAAGGAAATTACAAAGCTACTAGCAGCAGGATTCATCAGAGAAATAATCAACCTGGACTGGTTAGCCAACCCGATCCTAGTAGAGAAAAAGAACGCAAAGGAATGACGCATGTGGGTCGACTACACGGATCTCAACAAACATTGCTCAAAAGACCCATATGGACCACCAAGGATTGACCAAGTCATAGATTCAACAGCAGGATCGTCATTACTATCTTTCCTTGACTGTTACTCGGGGTACCACCAAATATCACTGAGAGAAGAAGATCAAAGCAAAACATCTTTTATAACACCTTTCGGAGCATATTGCTACAAGTCAATGTCATTTGGACTAAAAAACATAGGAGCAGCATATCAGAGAGCAATACAAACTTGTCTTGGGGATCAAATTAGAAGAAACGCGGAAGCTTACATTGATGTTGTGGTAATCAAGACAAAAGAACCCGAATCACTGTTAGAAGACCTAGAAGAAACTTTCAAAAATCTAAAGGCATGGAAGTGAAAATTAAATCCTACAAAATGTGTCTTTGGCATACCATCATGACAATTACTCGGTTTCCTAGTCAACAACAGAGGGATTGAAGCAAGCACAAAACAAGTCAAAGCAATTGTGGAGATGAAGCCACCAAAAAAGATCAAGGACATACAAAAATTGTCAGGGTGTATGGCAACTCTCAACAGGTTCATCTCAAAACTTAGAGAAAAAGGACTACCCTTCTTCAAACTGCTGAAAAGGAAAGAAAACTTCGAATGAACGGAATAGGCGAATCAAGCTTTCATCAATTTAAAAGAATACTTATCATCATCTCCTGTAATGACCCCACCAAGAAACAAAGAAGACATGATGCTATATATCACCGCAACAAAGAATGTGGTAAGCACATCAGTCATAGTAGAAAGAGAAGAACTCGGACATACCTACAAAATACAAAGACCAGTATACTACATAAGCGAAGTACTCACGGAATCAAAAGTCAGGTATCCACACGTACAAAAACTACTCTACGCAGTACTCATATCATCAAGAAAGTTAAGACATTACTTCCATAAGGACAAAGTAATAGTTGTGACCAACTTTCCGCTATAAGACATACTCAGAAACAAGGATACCACATACCGAATATCAAAATGGGTCGTAGAACTCGGAGGTCTTAACCTGGACTTCAAACCGAGAACATCAATCAAATCACAAATACTACCCGACTTCATCGTAGAATGGACGTAAATCACCCAAAAAGAACCCGAACCAATACGAGACCATTGGAAGATGTACTTTGATGGATCTTTGAAACTCGGAGGGGCAGGAGCAGGAGTGCTACTGATCTCTCCAGAAGGAAGACAACTGAAATACATATTACAAATTTCATGGCAGGCAACGAATAATGAAGCAAAATATGAAGCACTGATACATGGACTAAAAGTCGCAACCACACTTGGGATCAAAAGATTACTTGCCTATGGAGATTCAGCAGTAGTAATCAACCAAGTAAAAAAAGAATGAGATTGTACAAATAACAACATGGATGCATATTGCACAGAAGTAAGGAAGCTTGAAAAGAACTTTGAAGGATTAGAAATCCACCACATTCTAAGAGACTCAAACATGACAGCAGAGTATTATCGAAATTGGGATCAGATAGAGCAAAAGTACCACCCGGAATATTTGTAGAAGAACTTACAAAACCATCAATTCAAGAAGTCAGCAAGAAAAAGGAAAACCCAATGGACATAGACAAAATAGAAGAACTCAACACCTCAAGACAAATCCTCAACATAGAGAGTGATTGGAGACAGACATATATCAATTACAAAAGCGAAAACAAACTACCCGGAGACAAAGCAAAAGAAATAAGAATTATAAGAAAAAGCAAAGCTTACGTCCTGGTAAAAGACAAATTATACAAGAGGGCAGCATCTTCCGGTGTACTACTCAAATGCGTATCAACACAAGAAGGAAAAGAGATATTAGAAGAAATTCACTCGGGATGCTGTGGAAACCATGCAACATCCAGAACATTAATCGTTAAAGCATTCAGAAGTGGATTCTACTGGCCAACAACACTCAGAGATGCAAAACAACTAGTCAAGACTTGCAAAAGTTGCCAGATGTTTGCAAGGCAATCACATGTCCCAGCACATAACCTAATTTGCATACTGCCAGCCTAGCCCTTCTCATGCTGGGGGCTAGATCAAGTCGAACCTCTCAACAAAGCAAAAGGAGGATTTGAATATATATTTGTGGCAGTGGATAAGTTCACAAAATGGATAGAATACAAACCACTAGTCAAGTACAGCGCAGAAAAAGCAACAGAGTTCATACAAGACATCATGCACAGGTTTGGGATGCCCAACAGAATAATTACAGACCTAGGGTCTCCATTCACAGCAAAGGAATTCCAGTATTGGGCAAGAGATTGTGGAATAGAGATAGATTATGCATCAGTTGCTCACCCCAAGGAAAATGGACAAGTCGAAAGAGCCAATGGACTATTATTACAAGTCCTAAAACCAAGATTATACAAGGACTTGATAGAATATGGAGGCAAACGGATAGAAGAATTACCAAAAGTGGTATGGGGCTTAAGAACACAGATCAACAGAGCAACAAGATACTCACCATTCTTTCTGGTATACGGATCAGAAGCCGTATACCTATTGACTTAATATGGCAATCACCAAGAATCGAACAATATGATGAGGGAGAAGCCAAAGAAATGAGACGACTAGAGATTGACACAATCAAAGAAATAAGAGGCAACTCGGTAATCCAAAATGCAAGATACCTATAAGGCCTGCGAAGACACTATGACAGAAACACACATCCAAGAACACTAAAACCAGGAGACCTGGTACTACGACTAATTCAAAAGAAAGAAGGAAGACACAAACTACTCAGACCATGGGTGGGCCCTTTTATCATCAAGCCAATAATACAACCCAAAACATATGAATTAATGACAGAAGACGAAGTACAAATAAGCAACACTTGGCATATCAGCCAACTCAAGAAATTCTACAACTAAGGTTACAAACAAGACGCAAGACTTCAAGAACAAACGTTCTATAAGTCAATTGCTTCAAGAAGCAACATGACAAACCAACCGACTGCTTTGCACCATGAGCGGCACAGTCTGGTTCATATCTACAAGTCAACCGTTTCGTAAGACGGCATGACAAATAGCCGACAGCTTTGCACCATGAGCGGCACTGTCTGACACGAATCTACAAGTCAATTGCTTCGAGAAGCAACATGAAAAACCAACCGACTGCTTTGCACCATGAACGGCACAATCTGGTTCATATCTACAAGACAACCATTATACAAAGCTACATGACACACATAGTTGACTGCTTAAAGAGCAGCACAACTCAATACAACAATGACTACAAGCCGACTACTCCTACATCATAAAGTGACATTATCCACTTCAACATAACCATCACGACTCAAAGGTCGACAATGCTACTCCGAAAGAACTCAGAAACTACTCTACAAAAGGGCAGACAAAACACAAGAACTACAAAGCCTATTATAGAGGCACAAGACTGCAAATATCATACAAATCAGAAGAATTCTACACGGCTTACAAGATCCAGAAAATAAAGTCTTCACTTGATTGACAAATAGATTGATCAGAAAGCAAACTACACGGCTGCTATCATTTTAGAATCAAGAGAGCATAATGAACATGTCAAGATGAAGCCTGATGATATATTAAACAAAAGACCATTTGGAGTATATATTACAACACCCATCCAAAGACAAAAAAATGTTTTCTCTCAAGGAGAAGAGGGCAACACCTTCATCTGGCCAAATATCTTAAAACAAAGTTCCTTAACTTTGAGCTTCGATTGCTCCCACTTCTCCAGAAGCGTCGCATCCATTGGATCTTCAAGTATCCGGTCTAGGGATGCCTCAGGAGAAAGAGCACGAACAAAGGAGACGACATTGTTGATGCAGCATTCAAACCCGTTCTCCACAAACTCATGAAACTAAAGAGGCAATATGGGAACTAAGCTCTTAAGACCATCACTATCATCCCCTTCATGGCACACAACAGCAATAACAGGCTTCATAGCAGCATACAAAGACTTATATTAGCCATGAACTTCCAAAAGCTGAGCTTGTAAAGCCTGCTCCAACTTCAATGACTGAAAAAAGACAAATAACTCAGCAAACTAAGAAAAGAGTGAAGAAAACAAAAAAAATCAAAGAACAACAAGCGGTTACTAGACTTACAGTTTCGGCCTTTTTCTCGGAAGATTCAAGACGAAGAGACAAGTCTTTCTTTTCCTCACTCCAAGCCATCCAAGCATGATCAGCATCTACAAATCAAATAAAAAGGTGAAGCATGGATAGCAAAGAAAACCTTACAGGAACAAAAGAATATACAAAAACAAGTTACCAACCAACTTTGCTTTCAAATTAACAATGGCAGCAGACGAGGAGTCCTCAGCAGCCTCATGGAGACCCATCTCTTGCTCCAAGGTGGCACGAGCTTGAGATAACTCGAGCTTAACTTTATCAAGGTTAGCTTGAAGAAAGGCACTCGATTGATCCTCTAAAGAAAAAGATGAGGCAACCAAGCTCTGACAAAACTCCTACAAAGGATCAAGATTAAAAATAGAACGCAGACAACAAAGAAAAGAGGAGAGACAAAGAAGCTTACATTCAGTTCACCTCCAAAAGACGTGGACACCTTTTCCCAAGAAGAAACAAGACTCTGAGTCCGCTCAATTCGGCTAAGTTGAGCCTCATCACCTGATCCTTGAAGAAGCAAAGGTTCAACCAGAGAAGAAACTAGAGCCTTACCCAGCACAGACACTTTAGGAATCTCGAGAAGGCGTGCACCAACGGGAGGGGAGGCACCAACCAACTAAGAAGTACCAGCAACATTTGCAACTTCAGAAGGACAAAGTCCTACAAGAGACAAAACATGAAAAGTTAGAAGAGATTAAAAGACAAACATCACCATCAACAAGACAAAAGAACCCTACCACCATGGGACGAAGCAGGAGCATCAGAAGAGGCCCTAAGAAAAAAAAGAGAACAAGGATATTAGGCAAAGATAACTAAAATCAAGAACATTATGCAGAAAATCTGACTCACTTGACTGATTTGTTGTAAGAAGCAGCAACTGGAGCAAATGAAAGATTGGGGATATCAAAAGAAAAGTCATCATCAAGCAATACGGAAGAAGGAACCAGGATAGCCGGAGGTATTGGTGCAGCATCACTAGAGGACTGGTCAACAGATGACCTACGACTGAAACAGTTCTACAATAAGGAAAAGTTCTAGAAAGAAATTAAAAAGCCAGCAAGAAGAAACTCACGAAGAACGAACAAGGGGAGGACCATCGTCAGAGTGATCCTCATCTAGAAAGACAGATTGGCCTCCTGATAAAACAAATACAAGAATAAAGAAACATAGCAAACAAAACAACTCGATTGAAAACAAAAATGCTCACCTACAATAAGGTTACCTATGGGAGTGCGCGACCGAGAAGTACGGCGATGAGTAACAGGAGCAAGCGGAGGAGGTGGAGTAGAAGACTCAAGCTTTCTCTTCCTAGAAAATGACATAAGCTGAGCAATCCGAGGATCAGGAGTATACGGTACATACCCGTCAGTAATATAAAATCCAGGAATCAACTTGGAAGAAGAACCCGGAGGAGTATCAGCAACAACCCCAACAGGTGTGGAAATAGCAGGCTCGACAGGCACATCAAGCTCAAAGGAATTACCATATTCCTAACAAAACACGAACAAGATATCAACAAAAAGAACACCAAAGAGAAGAATTCAGAAGAACCATGAATCACTAACCAGAGGGGGAGGATGATCAGCATCATATTTTGGAACCTGGGGAGGCATAGCAGATACACCACTCAAAACCCTCCCCAAATGTTCAAATATATCTTCCTCAGACAACTCGGAATCAACAATTATCTGAGAACAATCAGAAGGGCTAGTGTACTCGAAACTGAGATGATCCCTCTGCATAAGAGGTTGAACCCGACGACGAAAGAAACTGGCAACCAACCTGTTGCCAGTCAACCTGGATTGTTTCAGAAAACTTATCCAAGCCAGCAAAGGCTTAATAACCAATGATTCAGAAGAAGATAGATTCTCATTCCAACTAGGAAGAGAGGTCGGTTTGGCAGCAAGGTCAGAAGAGAAATAAGCATCAGGCTTTGAAATGTAGAACCATTTATCTGCCCAATCCTTAACTGACTCATAGAGGGTAAACGAGAAATAGTTGCTCTTCATTCCCTGACAAAACTAAAGGGTGCAACAGCCAAAAGAATGAGTCGGCTTACTCTCATGAAAGCGAAGGCGAAAGAAGTGCCGTAAGAGAAGAAGACAAGGAGGGATGCCAATGAACGCCTCGCACAAGTGCACAAACGAAGCAAGAAAAAGAATCCCATTAGGGGACATATGATGAACTTGGATCGCATAGAAACGAAGGAATTCCATCAAGAAATCTGATGGAGGAAAACAAAGTCTAGCACGGACAAAGGGAACAAACAGGACATACTGATCAGGGGAAGGACTAGGAATCACATGCTCACTAGGAATTGAGTAACCAGAATAAATCTGCGCCTGAAGCAACCCATAAGCAACAAGCAGATCTAAATCTGCCTCCTGAGTCATCGGCTTGGGGGACTGCTTCATCTAACGAGATGTCTCAACGTACTCAGGATTGTCAATGGAATCCAACACAGTGTCCTCGTCCACAAATTCAGCCTTGTTCTTGTTCTTCTTCACCATCCGAAACAGATTGAAGACAGATACGGTGGCGGCAGCTAGGGTTTGCAAGCAAGAGGAAGTTTTTTTTTACCGAAGGGTAAAAAAGAAAAGGAAAGAGAAAGGAAGATTTATAGGATGGTAAAAAACTGTAGGTTTTTTCAATACAATAGAAAAACAACGGTTGCGAAGACCACCTGGAATTATGGAATGGACGCCAAAACAGAATCAACGGTCCGATTACATCCCAATAAACTGGACTTCACAAGTACACAGACAATTCATGGAGAAAACAACTCGGACGTTATAATCATTACATACCAAAAACGTTATATTTCATTCAATATATTTATTTGTGAAAGGTTGTCATCAATTATAAAAAGGGGGAGATTGAAAGCCCAAGTTTGGTTTTGGTTAATTGATGACACCTTTGGAATAACCCTATTTGCTAAGTGCATGATGTAGCTAGGGTGATCCAATGTGATAAGTGGAGCTCGATGAAGGATCATGATAGATCAAGTGCTCCATGACTAAAGAAAAGAAGAAAGAGAAAAACAAAAATGGGCTCAAGGCAAAGGTATATCATAGGACCATTTTTGGTTTAGTGATCAAGACACTATAGAGAGTGTGATCACATTTTGGATAGATAGCTGTACTATCAAGAAGGGAAAACTCGTTTCGATTGCGGTTATCATGTGCCACTAGGTTTGCATTGCATTCATCTTAAAATGAACCTAAGTGACACTAAAATATGAAACAAATCCAAGATAATTCTTTGCAAAGGCTAACACAAGAGAACAAGTATTGGATCACAAGGTGTTAGCACATGAAAGCTTGGAGAAGAACAGGCGGTCCAATTTGGAACTCAGAGGAGCTCCGGACACAAGGTCCGGACGCTCAGTTTGCTCTGTCCGGACTATTAACGGCGTCCGGAAGCAAACCCTTGCTCTCGGTCTCGGCGCACAGGTGATCCGGACAGTGATCAGCGTCCGGACGCAGGACTCCGGACATGCGTCCAGATGTTTTGAGCTCTCTGGAAGCTCTCTGCATAGATCCGAATGCAGGCTTCGATGGTCCAGACCCGCACTGTGCAGTGCGTCCGGATGCGACGTGGCAGCAGCAGAAGAAGGCGGGAACGAGCTGATTCAAACCGTAGGGTGACCGGACGCATGCGCATTGGTCCAGACAGCGCCTCACGCGCGTCCAGAGGCAGCATCCGGACTTGAAGATAGAGGCCCAGCTGCTCGACATATGAAGGGTCCGGACGCCATCAATGGTCCGGACCCCCTGGCAAACAGCGTCCGGACTGACGCAGTGAGCTGAGAAAAAGGGGCAAAACGGCTAGCTCGGTTTGGGAAGCTATATAAGTGGTTTGGCCGGCTCCTAGGGAACTCTCTCACACCTCTCATTCATTCTCACTCTTTGTGCTTGCTTGAGAAGGCCCTCAACTCATCTCTCTTTGTTTTGCTTGTTAATTCATGAGAGTTTGAGTGAACCAAGTGCTTTGATCATTGCATTGCATCTTAGTGGCACTTGGTCATCGTCATCGCTGCAGGATTTCTTGTTATTCTTGGTGTTTGCCAACACCTAGACGGCTTGGCGATTGTGGAGAAGCTTCGGCACGCGTTGGTGATTGTTCATGGCTGGCTTCATCAACTTGTGGAAGGGCTTGTACCCACCTCGACGGAGCGTCAAAGGGTAACTCTAGTGGATTGCTCGTGTCTTTGAGTTACTCTTATTTGGGTGAATTCTTGTGGCGCCCGGGTAGTGGGCTAGGCTTGTGATTTCCTATTAGCCACCGAATCACCATTTGAGTAGTCGACACAACGGGGACTAGCTTGGTGGCAACCAAGTGAACCTCGAGAGAAAAATCATTGTGTTCATCTTGTCTCCCGGCTACTCTTGGTGATCTTATTGTGATTGGTCTTCATATTGGTATTCTTCCATCACAAGGCATCGGTATAACAATCACTCTCTTCCTAGCATTTACCTTCCTTCGTATCTTGCTTAGTTGGTTTGCTAGTTAGTTTCTCTTGTTAGTTGTTCTTGCTAGCTTGAGCTAAGTGCCTTAGGTTTCTGCTATTGTGTGATAGGCACTTGGTTAACTAGAATTGCTTGGATAGGTGGCTTTGCGTCCCTAAGTAGAGCTAGAGCAAAAGTTTTGCTTAAGTGTTTTTCTAACCTTTGCTCTAGTGATTTGTAGAATTTTTATTAGGCTATTCACCCCCCTTAGCCATCTAGGACCTTTCAAGTGGTATCAGAGCCGTGGTCACCGCTATTATCAAGGCTTAACAACCTTCGGTGTTAGTGATGGCTCAAGTACAATTCAACCATGTTGGAAGCAAGCCACCAATGTTTGATGGCACATTATTTGATTAATGGAAGAGGAAGATGAAGATGCATCTAGGCTCAATACATGAGAAGGTGTGGAGTGTGACCGAACATGACTTTGTCATTCTTGATGAAGCCGCTCCCACACCTAGAGAGCAAGAGAACCGACAATGCAACACTATGGCTCTCAATGTGATCTACAATGACATTGATTCCAAAGTGTTTGAGCAAATGAAAGATCTTGAGAAGGCAAGTGAAGTGTGGAAGAGACTTGAGGATACATATGAGGGCACCGCAACCGTGAAGAATGCCAAGTTGTACATGCTCAAGGACAAGCTATCTCACTTCAAGATGAAAGATGATGAGTCTATCCCGGAGATGTTCCATAGGCTCCAAGTGATCATCAATGATCTCAAGAGCTTGGGTGAGAAGGTGAAGGATGAAGACTTCTCAAACCGGTTTCTTCGTTGTTTGCCCAAGAAATACAAAACCTTGAGGCAAATAATTAGGAGAGATGGTTTGGACAAGATCACTCCCAATGAAGTGCTTGGGGAAATCATGACCGAAGAGCAATACAATGAGGAAAGTGAAGAAGATGTCAAGGAAGAAAAGAAGGAAAAGAAGAGCTTAGCATTCAAGGCATCATCATCCAAGAGCAAGGGAAAAGCAAAGAAGCAAGAATTAAGTGATGATGAAGAAGCTAGTGACATTGATGATGAGATGATGGCCCTCTTTGTGCGCAAATTTGGCAAGTTCATGAAGAAGAAGGGCTATGGTGCTAGAAATAGAAGAGACAACTTCAAGAGCAAGGAATATGTGAGAAAATGCTACAAGTGCAAGAGCACCGATCACATAATTGCGGATTGTCCAAATCATAGTGATGATGATGAGAAGAAGAAGAGCAAGCATGACAAGAAGGAGAAGAATCTATCATTCACCAAGAAGAAGAAGGGTGAATCATATATGGTGACTTGGGATAGTGATGATTCTTCCTCCGATGATGACTCTAGTGATGATGAGAGGAAGAAGTCCAAGAAGAAGGCATTGGCTAGCATTGCTATCAACAACAAGCCATATATCTTCGACACTCCATCATGATTCATGGCTAAGCCATCTAAGGTACAATCTCATGATGATAGTGATAGTGATGATAATAGTAGTGATGAGGAGGAGGAGTACTCCAAGGAGAAACTAGTAGACATGATGAAGCAAACTTATGCTTGCTTTGAGACAAAGAGGAAGGAGTGCAAAGAATTGAACAAGAAGCTTAAGGCTCTTGAACAATCCTTTGATGAGCTCAATGGCTCTCATGAGAGGCTAATGGAAGCCCATGAGAAGCTTGAGAGGACTCACTAGAAGCTTGAAAAGGCTCACTCCTCCCTCCTTGAACAAAACAAGGATAAGGTTGTTGCATCATGTGATATTGGAGTCACTTGTGATATTCTAGATGAATCATTTTTCACTTCTATCATTGTCACCCCAACCGACACTAGCACTTCCACATGCACATCCACTAGTGAGAGCTCAAAGGTTGATGCTACACTAGTGAGTGAAAATGAAAAGTTGAAAAATGATGTTAATGAACTCACTCATGCTTTGAGTAAAGAATATGGTGGAGATGCCCGCTTGCTAAAGTTCTTGGGTAGCCAAAGACTCTCCCTAAGCAAAGAGGGATTGGGCTATACCCCCAAGAAAGGCAAGGTGACCTTTGTAACTCCAAAGCCTAGCTTTGTGAAAAGCAATGGTCGGTTTTGCAATAGTTGCAAGCAAGTGGGGCATGTTGACCAATATTGCAAACTTAACATGAGCCAAACCAAGTTTGCTAAATCCACTTCCATGCATTTTGATTCATGTTATATGCTTACCAAAGGGAGAGATGGTGTCATGGATAAATATGTTGGCACACCCATTGTTGGCCCAAAGAAGAAGGCAATTTGGGTGCCAAAATCCTTGGTCACTAACTTTGGAGGACCCAAACAAGTGTGGGTACCTAAGAAGAACTAATTTGTTTTGTAGGTAAATTACAAAGCTGGAGGAAGGCATTGGGTGATTGATAGTGGGTGCACTCAACACATGACCGGGGATTCTAGAATGTTCAAATCAATCAACTCCAATTCAAGTGAAGGTATTGATAGTATTACTTTTGGTGATAATGGCAAGGGCAAGGTCAAGGGTCTTGGTAAGATTGCAATATCCAATGACTTGAGCATATCAAATGTCTTGCTAGTTGAGAGCTTGAACTTCAATTTGCTATCCGTGGCTCAATTGTGTGATCTTGGATTCAAATGCATATTTAGGGTAGATGATGTTGAGATCATTAGTGTTGATGGTTCAAACTTGATTTTCAAGGGCTTTAGATATTAGAACCTCTACCTAGTGGATTTCAATGCTAGTGAAGCTCAATTGTCAACTTGCTTGCTCACTAAATCAAGTATGGGTTGGTTATGGTATAGAAGGCTTGGTCATGTTGGCATGAAGCAATTGAATAGATTGATCAAGCATGACTTAGTAAGAAGCTTGAAAGATGTTGTGTTTGAAAAGGATAAACTTTGTAGCTCTTGTCAAGCTAGCAAACAAGTTGGTAACACCTATCCAAAGAAGAGCATGATGAGTACTGGTAGAGCATTTGAGTTGTTGCACATGGATTTATTTGTACCAACAACATACACTAGTATTGGAGGCAACAAGTATGGATTTGTGATAGTTGATGATCTTACAAGATACACTTGGGTATTCTTTCTCAATGACAAGAGTGATACATTTGCCACATTCAAATATTTTGTCAAGAGATGTCACAATGAGTTTGAGACCACCATCAAGAAAGTGAGAAGTGACAATGGAAGTGAATTCAAGAATACAAGAGTTGAAGAGCTATGTGACGAGCTTGGAATCAAGCATCAATTCTCGGCCCAGTATACTCCTCAATCAAATGGCTTTGTTGAGAGGAAGAATAGAACATTGATTGATATGGCAAGGTCTATGCTTAGTGAGTACAATGTGAGTCACTCCTTTTGGGCCGAAGCTATCAACACTACTTGCTACTCTAGCAACCGGCTATATTGTCACCCATTGATGGAGAAGACACCATATGAGCTATTGAATGGAAGAAAGTCCAACACTGCATACTTTAGAGTGTTTGGTTGCAAATGCTATATCTTGAAGAAAGGCACAAGACTTGGAAAATTTGATAAGAAGTGTGATGAAGGGTTCTTACTTGGTTACTCAGCCACAAGCAAAGCCTATAGAGTGTGGAATTCGGCTAGTGGTGTGCTTGAGGAGGTTCATGATGTTAAATTTGATGAAACCAATGGCTCTCAAGTTGAAAATGAGATCTAGAAGATGTGAGTGGACCACAATTGGCTAGTGCTATGAATAACATGGATATTGGTGACATTAGGCCAAAGCAAGTGATTGACATAGAAGATGATAAAGATCAAGTGCTCAACTCATCTCATATGCAAGCTAGTAGTTCTCAAGTTCAAGATCAACAAGTTCCTAGTTCATCTCAAACAAGCTCGAGCAATGAAGTTCCTATCTCCAACCAACCAACATTGCAAGAGATCACCCGATTGATCAAATAGTTGGTGATATTTCAAGTGGTGTTCAAACAAGATCAAGATTGGCATCCTTTTGTGAACACTATTCATTTGTATCATCCATATAGCCAACAAAGATTGAAGAGGCCTTACAAGATGTTGATTGGGTTAATGCTATGCATAAAGAGCTCAATAATTTCACAAGAAATCAAATTTGGGAGCTAGTTGAAAGACCCAAGAATCACAATGTGATTGGCACAAGATGGGTATTTAGAAACAAGCAAGATAAAGATGGTATAGTTGTGAGAAACAAAGCAAGATTGGTAGCTCAAGGTTACACACAAGTTGAAGGTCTTGACTTTGGAGAAACTTATGCACCGGTTGCAAGATTAGAGGCAATTAGAATCCTATTTGCCTATGCATGTGCACACAACATCAAGCTATACCAAATGGATGTGAAGAGTGCTTTCTTGAATAGATATATCAATGAGCTAGTATATGTTGAGCAACCTCCCGGTTTTGAAGATGACAAGAAGCTCAACCATGTGTACAAGTTGAGAAAGACTTTATATGGCTTGAAGCAAGCACCTAGAGCATGCTATGAAAGATTGAGGGATTTCCTCTCATCCAAAGGGTTCATCATGGGGAAGGTTGATACTACTCTCTTCACCAAGAAGCTTGGCAAAGATCTATTTATGCTCCAAATCTATGTGGATGACATCATATTCGGTTCAACCAATCAAGATTTTTGTGAAGAGTTTGGCAAGATGATGGCAAATGAGTTTGAATGTCAAGGATTGGTGAATTTAGCTACTTCCTTGGACTTTAAATCAAGCAATTTAAGCATGACACCTTTGTGAGTCAAGGCAAGTACATCAAGGACATGATGAAGAAGTTTGGCCTAGAAGATTCAAAAGGCATTAGCACTCCTATGGGCACCAATGGACACTTGGATAATGATGCTAGTGGCAATATGGTGGATCAAAAGTTGTATCGGTCTATGATTGGAAGCCTACTCTATGTGACCGCTTCAAGGCCAGATGTCATGTTTAGTGTATGCATGTGTGTAAGATTCCAAGACTCTCCAAGAGAAAGTCATTTGAAGGCTGCAAAAAGGATATTGAGGTACTTGAAGCATACACAATATGTTGGATTGTGGTATCCCAAGGGGCCTAACTTTGAGTTGATTGGATATTCGGACTCCGACTATGCGGGATGCAAGGTTGATAGAAAGAGCACATCAGGCACATGTCAAATGCTAGGCATGTCACTTGTATCTTGGTCATCAAAGAAGCAAAATAGTGTTGCACTCTCTACTGCCGAAACCGAATACATAAGTGCGGGGAGTTGTTGTGCTCAATTGCTTTGGATGAAGGCAACTTTGAATGACTATGGAATCAAATTCAAGCAAGTGCCATTGCTATGTGATAATGAAAGTGTGGTGAAGCTAACCAACAATCCGGTCCAACATTCATGAACCAAGCACATTGACATAAGGCACCACTTCATAAGGGATCATCAACAAAAGGGTGATATCATAATTACAAGTGTTGGCACCGATGATCAACTTGCCGATATCTTCACCAAGCCACTTGATGAGAAGAGATTTTGCAAGCTAAGAAATGAGTTGAACATTCTTGATTATTCAAACATGTGTTGATGCACCCCATACATATATGACATGCCTCTCCTTCGAGCAAAGCAAGGTAAAAGTTGATTGACATGTCATACATCCAATATTAGGACTTGTTAGTGCATCTAGACATCAATTCATTAGGCTCATTCATGCAAATCAAATGTTTTGATGCTTATATGGTACCACTATTGCTTCTATGCTTGATATGATCTAGTGGTAGCATATGACATGTTTGTAGGCTTGCAATCCTAGTATTTGGTCTAGAATATAAACTTCAAAAATTTATCTCAACATGGGCAATATAACCATTCTAGGATGTGTGAACAAGCTTGTCCATGGTTTAAACCGAGTTAAAAGTTTGGGGCAAGTGATCTAGATTGAACCACAACTAAGCTTCTCTCCAATAATCAACCTTTTGAGCACATCTTTTATGATAATAGATGACAAAGGGGGAGAAGTAAGTAGCACAAAGAAATATTGAAATATTTGAAAAATATAAGCACAAAGCACACAAGTAGGGGGAGCAAGCCAATGAATCTAGTTGTTGCATATATTTGTGCATTCATAAGTGCTTGCTTGCATATGTATTTATTTTCATGACAAGCTTGTGTGGTGAATGCTAGAAACAAAATTATCTTGGTGCTTGAAGAACTAGCATACTTAGGTTTGTATTTTTTTCAAGTGGTATCTAGTTCTCTCAAGTTTTTTTTCAAGAGCTTTCTAGGCTTTTATGGTGCTAAGGATGGTATAAAATGGCACTCCAATTGGTATCATGCTTCAAAGGTCCATCCCTGATACCTTAGCATCATTTAGTGGCATTCACTCTCCCACAATTCCTATTCATGCATATGTGATCAAAATGAACTAAACTCATATATCACATATGTAGGGGGAGCTAATACTACCAAAATTGAAATATTTCATTCAATATATTTATTTGTGAAAGGTTGTCATCAATTACCAAAAAGGGGGAGATTGAAAGCCCAAGTTTGGTTTTGGTTAATTGATGACACCTTTGGACTAACCCTATTTGCTAAGTGCATGATGTAGCTAGGGTGATCCAATGTGATAAGTGGAGCTCGATGAAGGATCATGATAGATCAAGTGCTCCATGACTAAAGAAAAGAAGAAAGAGAAAAACAAAAATGGGCTCAAGGCAAAGGTATATCATAGGGCCATTTTTGGTTTAGTGATCAAGACACTATAGAGAGTGTGATCACATTTAGGATAGATAGCCGTACTATCAAGAAGGGAAAACTCGTTTCGATTGCGGTTATCATGTGCCACTAGGTTTGCATTGCATTCATCTTAAAATGAACCTAAGTGACACTAAAATATGAAACAAATCCAAGATAATTCTTTGCAAAGGCTAACACAGGAGAACAAGTGTTGGATCACAAGGTGTTAGCACATGAAAGCTTGGAGAAGAAGAGGCAGCCCGGTTTGGAACTCAGAGGAGCTCCGGACGCAAGGTCCGGACGCTTAGCTTGCTCTGTCCGGACTATCAACGGCGTCTGGAAGCAAACCCTTGCTCTCGGTCTCGACGCACAGGTGATCCGGACAGTGATCATCGTCCGGACGCAGGACTCCGGACGCGCGTCCGGATTTTTTGAGCTCTCTGGAAGCTCTCTACGTAGATCCGAACGTAGGCTTCGATGGTCCAGACCCGCACTGTGCAGTGCGTCCGGATGCGACGTGGCAGCAGCAGAAGAAGGCGGGAATGAGCTGATTCAAACCATAGGGTGACCGGACGCATGCGCATTGGTCCGGACAGCGCCTCGCGCGCGTCCGCATGGAGCGTCCGGACTTGAAGACCGAGGCTCAGCTGCTTGACATATGAAGGGTCCGAACGCCATCAATGGTCCGGACCCCCTGGCAAACAGCGTCCGAACTGAAGCAGTGAGCTGAGAAAAAGGGGCAAAACGGCTAGCTCAGTTTGGGAAGCTATATAAGTGGTTTGGTCAGCTCCTAGGGCACTCTCTTGCACCTCCCATTCATTCTCACTCTTTGTGCTTGCTTGAGAAGGCCCTCAATCTCTCTTTGCTTTGCTTGCTAATTCATGAGAGTTTGAGTGAACCAAGTGCTTTGATCATTGCATTGCATCTTAGTGGCACTTGGTCATCGTCATCGCTGCGGGATTTCTTGTTATTCTTGGTGTTTGCCAACACCTATACGGCTTGGCGATTGTGGAGAAGCTTCGGCACGTGTTGGTGATTGTTCGTGGCCGGAACATATGATCAACATTAATCAACAATTTAGTACATATGATCTTCCTATCAAAGTGTTTTCCCACTAGTATAAGCAAAAAGCAAGAATTTGTCTTTATGACACTTTTGCCCTTTGAACATCATAGATCATGTCACTTTTCAAAATTTTAATTTTGGATGCAATCTTCTT
>CM039123.1:42917655-42958814 GCA_022036555.1 Microstegium vimineum
CAAGTGTGAAGGGCAAGCGGGTGATGCTTGGCGCCGATGGATCAAGGCAACAGTGAAGAGCAAGTGAGGTCAAGATCGATGAACCAAAACGGTCACATAATGATATGAAGTGGATCATATCATTTGGTGATAGGTTGGTGCATGTGTTGCATCAACATTGGAGATGGTGATGGAATGGAATGCGTAAGGCAAAGGTATAACCATAAGACATTTCATTCCACCGGTCATTGGTGTATAGAGAAGTATATGACCGGGTTTAGGATAGATAGCCGTACTATCAAGAGGGGGAAACTTGTTTGCATATCGGTTATCTAGTGCCACTTGGAGCGATCTAACTTTGCGATGAATTAGGATCGAGTGGCGCGCTGAGAGCAAGTGAAAGTGCTTTGAAAATGATTGTGAAAATGCTAACACACATGCATAAGGTGGTGATCACATTTGTGTTGGCACTTGAGAAGCAAAGGAAGAAGGGAGGAGTCTCGACTGAAAACCGAGCTCCGGACGCTAGGGACAGTAGGGTCCGGACCATTGGTTGCGTCGGGAACCTAACCCTAGGTCTGGCTGAAGTTGTGAGCTCCGGACGCTCGGGCAAGTGAGTCCGGACGTTGGGGCTTGGGTGGTCCGGACAAATGGCTGTGCGTCCGGTCACTCCCCCCACTGACTGAGCTGTGCTGACAGAGGAGGTCCGGACGCTGTTCGTCGTCCGGACGGTGAACTCCGGATCCGCGTCCGGAGGAATTGTGCTCTTGCGGAGCTCTCTGCATAGGTCCGGACGCGCGTGAGCGTTGGTCCGGACAGGAGTCCGGACGTGTCCGGAGACACGTGGCAAAGATTGGCGCAGGGCACCAACGGCTCATTTAAAACGGCCAGGAGTCCGGACGTGCGCTGCATGGTCCGGACCCCAGTGATGGGTGCATCCAGACCCTTTGCAGGAAGCCCAGTGAGTGGGCAAAACGGCTAGTTTCGATAGGGTGATTATTTATAGCCCTTGGCTGGCCCTTGGGGCCAGTCGAGCACCTAGGGGATGTGTTGCCCTTAGTTGTGCTTGGTTGGGAGCCCTCTAACTCACTTGTGCAAGCAAAGAGAGCAATTCTATTGCGAGTGAGTGATCTCTAGTGCGTTGCTTTGAGAGATAGCTTCGTGTGGCACTAGGTGATCGTATTGCAAGCTCGTGGTGCTTGTTACTCTTGGAGGTTGCCACCTCCTAGACGTCTTGGTAGCTCGTGGCTCTGTTGAAGCACGCAAGAAGCTTGTGCGTGGCTCCGGAGAAGGCTTTGTGAGGGGCATTGTGCTTGCCCCGCGGGAGATCGCGAAGAGCAACTCTAGTTGAAGGTATCGTTGAGTGCCCTCATCTTGTGTTGGTTAGGCGGCAACCCTTGAGGGGGTTAGGCGAGTGAGACCTGTAAAAGTCATAAACCTCCAAGTGAGTGAGCCGATACAACGGGGACTAGCTTGGTGGCGACCAAGTGAACCTCGGAGAAAAATCACCGTGTCAACCTTGTCTACATCTTCTCGGTGGTTTGCATTCTCCAAATCACTAGCTTGTATTTACTTGTTCATATCTTGTGCTAGTGATTAGTTGTTGCTCTTGTAACTAGTTTAGCTTGTGTAGCTTGCCTAGTTACCTTCTAGCTTGTGTAGCATAGAAGTAGCTCTTGAGTGACTAATTGGCTTGAGTAGCCTTGTTAGTCACATTGCTTAGTTTGTGTAGCTAAGTAAGTTGAGCTCTCTAGTTGACTTGTGTAGTCTTGCTAGAGAGCATTGCTAGTGAACTTAGGTGCTTTGTGCTTTGCTTACTAGTATGTGTAGGAGCTCTCGGTTTTCTTAGAGTACTAGTTGCTTAGGTTTGTGTGACCTTGCAACCTAGACTTGTTTAAGTGAGGTTCCTAGCTTGGCACCTTAGTGAGCCCAATTAGTATACTTTGCTAGGTGCTAAAGTTATAGATAGAGGGGTGTAGTCTTGGCTAGACCGATAGTTTTAATTCCGCATTTGTTTCGGTTAGCCGTTGCGCTTAAGTTTTAGAAAGGACTATTCAGCCCCCTCTAGTCCGCCATCTCGACCCTACACGTGGTATCGGAGCTTGGTCTCTCATTTGTGGTGTTTACCGACCTGAGAGGATGGCGACTTATGGGATAGATGTTGAGTGTCCACACATTTTTGATGGCACACACTTTGTACGGTGGAGAAATTGGTTGACATGCAATTTTAAGTTTATTTCTCCTCAAATGTGGCGGATCATAGATGTGGGACTCTCTTGTGCAATTGAGAGAAAGGATGCAACTCAAGCACAAAAGAAGTGCCTACATCTCGATTGCCAAGCTACTAACATTCTCTACCATTCTATGAAAGATAATATATTTGGTGAGATCATGGACATGAAGGGCGCTCATGAGATTTGGACCTACCTCATTGAAAAATATGAGAAGGCTCCAAACAATGATGATGATGTGTCCAAGTTGGTGGCACATGAGGATGTTGAGCATGACCATGACTTGGTGGTTGTGGAAGATTGCTCCACCTCATGGTCAAGTGATGATGAAGATGATCTACCTACCCCAAGATCACTTGACAAGAACGATGAAAGCCCAACATCAAGTGTTTCAATTGTTGATGCTACTCCAAGCACATTTGATGATGATGATGCATGCTCGGCTATGAGAGTGATGCTTCCACAAGCTCTTCTACTTCATTACATTGCTTCATGTCACATAGTGACACTAAGGTATCAATTGACAATGTGATTGTAGATTGTGATGACCCTAACTTTGAGCTTGTGTGCAAACTCTCCAAAGCTTTAGAAAATGAGTTGAACAAAACTAAGAAACTAAAAGATGAAAACTATTTTCTAAAGAACTCATGTGAAGAACATAAGCACTTACTTGATGTTCTTAAATCTTCACATGAGGAACTAAAGCTAGATCATGAGAAACTTCGTGTGTCTCATGAGGATTTAGTTCACAAACATGGTTCTCTCATTAATGAATTGATAAATCTTAAAAATGAGGAGAGCTCATCACTTGGGTCAAATGATCAATCACATATTTTTGCTAACCCTTGTGATGTAGGGAAGAAGAATGTATCCACCTCTTGTGATGATTTACTTGATATACCATGTTCTTCAAATATAGATACTTGTTCTACCTCTATGTCTTGTGAGACTAACCTTTTGAAGGAGAACAATGAGCTCAAGTGTGAATTGAAGAATATGAGCAACAAGTTAGAGAGGTGCTACAACTCCAAAGTCACCTTTGAGCACATGATGAACAATAAAAGAAGCTATGGTGACAAGTGTGGAATCAGTTTCCACAAGGGCAAGGGCAAGAAAGAGAAGAAGCAAGAACCAAAGAAGCTATCTCATTTCATGTGCTTCAAGTGCCATGGGATGGGACATCTTGCAAATATTTGCCCAACCAAGAATGCTCAAGCTAAGCCACAAGTCAAGCCCCAAGTGCAATACAAGATCAACCATGAAGATGGTAATTCGGGGATGACAAAGAAGAAGAAGACACGAAGAGGTGGCAAAGCTAGAGCAAGGCATTCAACTCCCATTCATGATGCCAACAAGATGATGATGAGCAAAGATCAAGATAAGAATCATTTGGCTCACATCAAGTGCTTCAAGTGTGAAGATATGGGACACTTTGCCTCGAAGTGTCCTACCAAGCTTGAGACGAAGAATCAAGCAAAACAAAGGAGGCAAGACAATGAGAAGCACAACATGAGCAAGGAAGAAAAGGCTCAAGCAAAGAGAGTGTGCTACTCTTGTCGGGAAAGGGGACACATGGCTCATTCCAGTCCCCTAGGTATGACTTCTAAGCCTATTTCAATTGTTGATGATCATATGCTTTGAAAGGATGGTAGTGGTACCTCTATGGTTGCTATTACAAAACATCCCGCTATTCATACTAAGGCATTGCCTAAGTATGTTGCTCCTAACTTGAGAGGACCCAAACTAATTTGGGTACCATCAACAAGTGGATGAATGTGTGTAGGTACCATGGGCATTGGAGGCTTGATTCAATATGTTTCATATTGATTATCATATGATTGAGTCAAGTAATGAAGCTTAGTGCTATCCTTATTCCAATGCCAAGTTAAAAGGATGAAGTCCAAGTGCTACAATATACAAGTGCATGATCAAGTTGTGGTGGTTCATTGAATTGATTTGAAGACTTGCAAATATTCAAGTTGAAGCTTGCTAATAGATTGATCATGATCTACTAAGGTATATTTCTTGTTGATCAAGTTCATTTGGGTGTGTATGATATGATTGAATTGGATATACACTTAGTGCATATGAGTTGATTGAATTGGATACATATATATGTGCACTAGTTGCTTGCTACAAGTTGTTTGAATGCATTAAATGCTTAGTGATCAAGTTTGAGTTGATATGATCTAGAGACCACTCTTAGTAAGTGAATTGAATAGATATATATATCTCTTAAGAGTGTTCAAACAAATTGACATCAAGTTTGATTCAATTTGAAGAAGCATAGCTCAATTTGTCAACTCTTGTCATTTTTCAAAATCTGAGCTAGCTGTGATCATAGCCATGTTTGAGAGTTCAAATCTATTTGGATTGGCTTTAAATTTGGTATGCATGCTCTAAACTTATCGTATTAGTTGCTGTGAAGATTTCATGGGTATTGGATAAGGGATACTTCAGTTTTGGAGTGGATCTTGTCAACACGTGTGCAGCAGTTTTCAGCATGTACCTAGGTGGAAAGATGTGAAATCTGGTAGCAATCTAGTAGTCCAATGAAGCTCAAATTTTTTTAGATGCTAGATGACTTAGTGAAGCACATCTCCACCAAATTTCATGGTCATTGGATATGTACTTTGGGAGACATGATATATTCTTTGAAGAGTACAAAATCTGCCAGAAAAGTGACAAACTATTGGATTGATCTAGAGTCACTAAGATTGAAAGGTCCTCAAGTTGGAATCATGATTATAAGTAATTGAGGCGCCTATGTTTGATTTTGGTTCAAGCTAGAAGCATGAAAAGCAATGAATACAAGGCCATTTGATTGTGGAGTATATTTGACACTCAAATTGGAGATCAAGATCAAACTCAAGAAGAAGATTGAGTTTAAGTTCTAGTGATGATTGGAGATCAATAGATAGAAAGAAAAGGACTTAAACAAGATAAGGTTGAGCTCATAGTAGATTCATAGTCATTCATCAAGGAGAGTTCAACACTTGAGTCAATCAACCAAAGCCAATTCAAGTGAGTATCAAGGATGGTTCTTAGAGAAAGGTCACTTCTCCCTTTTGTAGGGGCTTGCCGCCTTGTGTAGGTAAACCAAGTGTGGTGCTTGGAAGGCTGATATGGAAGTGGTGATCTAGGGATCACTTGGAGATGCTTAGTTGAAGCTATCAATAGAATTGATCAAGAAAGAAGCAAGCAACACCCAAAAGAGAGATGCATGAACATTCATTCAAGTGGTATCATGATTACATGTGGTACATCATTTGGTATTCTCTCATGCAAGCATTGATCAAGAAAAGAAGCAAGTCAACCACAACAAGAAAGTGCACTTGATCCTTAGTGGGACTTAATTCATATGGATAAAGATTGGTATTCAAATTGGTATTCATTGGTCTTCACCAAGCTCTTAATTGAAATTCATATTGCTAATTGGAGATGAAATCTATGTGACTATCCTCTACTCCAGCATAGCAAAGGTAAAATTGTTTGACATATGCATACATCCATTACGTAGGACATGTTTAGTGCATATAGTCATATATAGTGCTCATTCATGAAAAATCAAATGAATTTGTTACTTATAGCCTACCACTATTGCTTGATTGATTGTTTGAATCTAGTGGTAGTATATAAGTTTGTTCATGAGCTAGTAAACCCAAGTACTTGATCTATTTCGGATTGCAATCAAGTGACAAGTACAACCTCTATAAGATAACCGCTTAATGTGTGTGAACAAGCTTAGAGAGGGTTTAAACCGGACTTGAAAGCTTATGCTATCCATTCTAGTTCAAGTCCAACATAGAAGCTCATGAAGATAAATCTAGTTCAAGCACAAGACAACAATGTAAATGGATATCAAGATGCAACCTACAAATGGTATCTAGACTTATGCTAATCTTTCAAACAATATCAACTTTCATATTGGTACTTGCAAAAGATGTCTAGTTCTAGCATACATGAGATGTTCCACAACTAGTTGCTTCAAGCAATATCCTTCATGTGGTATCTCACTAGTGATATCCTACAAGTTTACAAGTGATCCTCAACTTTAAGTGATCAAATCATAGTTCTCTTGCTTGGAAAGCTTATTTGGATGACAATTTCTTTGACCACAAGGGGGTTTCCCTACTCAATGGTATAATGGTCAATGATCCTACATGAAGAGTCATTTCAATACATATATGTTGGTGTCCATAAAAAATGAGAAGATACAAGTATCAACCATCTACCCTAGTGCAACCTTTGCATCAATAGAGAAGCATACCTTTTATGGAAATTGATGACAAAGGGGGAGAGATTAGTGAACAAAGATATATTAGTGAATGGAAATGCACTAAAAGGGAGAGAGACATGGACATGGACAAAGGAACAAGATTGAAAGGATCAAAGTCTTGAACTAAGTGATGCACACAAGTAGGGGAGCAAGCTCATGAACTTGATTGATTGCATTTGATATGTGCATATTCATATGCTTACTTGCATATTGCATAAGTTTTATCTTTATATGCATGCTTGTGTGGTGTATGCTAGTTATAGAATTTGTATGATGATTTGTAAACTAGCATGCATATGTTGGTAAGCTAGATATTTGTTCCTTCAATTGGTATCTAGAAACCGTGCTTATATTGTTGATCTCACGGGGTTTCTAGTGTTGTTTTTGTGATATCTAGCTAACCATGGTGGTGCTAAGGATGAACTTCAAAGTGCAACTACAATGGGTATCTTCAAAGGTTTATCCTATATCCCTTAGCATCACTTAGTAGTGCTAGCACTCCCACAATGTCTATTCATGCATGTATGCAAAGCTTAATTCAAACCTTTGTGAGCACATATGTAGGGGGAGTTATCACTACCAAGTCGGACTTTGTGGCATTTATCCAATTATTGACATAGAGCTTAAATGATGGATAAATGGCATGATGTCCAAAAATGATCTTATTTTCCATATCTTTGTAGAGTTGTCATCAATTACCAAAAAGGGGGAGATTGAAAGGTCCTTGTGTGATTTTGGTAATTGAGTGACAACTTAGGTGAACTAACATGTGTTTGAGTGATATATACACAGGAGATTAGTTCACAGATGATTGTGTGATGAAGGAGCTTAATGCACATGAAACATGACATGGAGTCATGTGACCAAGGTGGAGAAGATCAAGATGAGGCTTGGCTTGATGGACCGGTTGCAAGTGTGAAGGGCAAGCGGGTGATGCTTGGCGCCGATGGACCAAGGCAACGGTGAAGAGCAAGTGAGGTCAAGATCGATGAACCAATACGGTCACGTGATGATATGAAGTGGATCATATCATTTGGTGATAGGTTGGTGCATGTGTTGCATCAACATTGAAGATGGAGATGGAATGGAATGCGCAAGGCAAAGGTATAACCATAGGGCATTTCATTCCACCGGTCATTGGTGTGTAGAGAAGTATATGACCGGGTTTAGGATAGATAGCCGTACTATCAAGAGGGGCAAACTTGTTTGCATATCGGTTATCTAGTGGCACGGTGAGAGCAAGTGAAAGTGCTTTGAAAATGATTGTGAAAATGCTAACACACATGCACAAGGTGGTGATCACATTTGTGTTGGCACTTGAGAAGCAAAGGAAGAAGGGAGGAGTCTCGGCTGAAACCGTGCTCCGGACGCTAGGGACAGTAGGGTCCGGACCATTGGTTGCGTCCGGAACCTAACCCTAGGTGTGGCCAAAGTTATGAGCTCCGGACGCTCGGGCAAGCGAGTCCGGACGCTGGGGCTTGGGTGGTCCGAACAAACGGCTATGCGTCCGGTCACTCCCCCCACTGACTGAGTTGTGCTGACAGAGGAGGTCCGTACGCTGTTCGTTGTCCGGACGGTGAACTCCGGACGCGCGTCCGGAGGAATTGTGCTCTCGGGGAGCTCTCTACATAGGTCCGGACGCGCGTGAGCGTTGGTCCGGACAGGAGTCCGGACGTGTCCGGAGACACGTGGTGAAGATCGGCGCAGGGCGCCAACGGCTCGTTTCAAACGGCCAGGAGTCCGGACGCGCGCGGCATGGTCCGGACCCTCTGCAGGAAGCCCAGCGAGTGGGCAAAACGGCTAGTTTCGATGGGGTGACTATTTATAGCCCTTGGCTGGCCCTTGGGGCCGGTCGAGCACCTATGGGATGTGTTGCCCTTAGTTGTGCTTGGTTGGGAGCCCTCTAACTCACTTGTGCAAGCAAAGAGAGCAATTCTATTGCGAGTGAGTGATCTCTAGTGCGTTGCTTTGAGAGATAGCTTCGTGTGGCACTAGGTGATCGTATTGCAAGCTCGTGGTGCTTGTTACTCTTGGAGGTTGCCACATCCTAGATGGCTTGGTGGCTCGTGGCTCCGTTGAAGCATGCAAGAAGCTTGTGCGTGGCTCCGGAGAAGGCTTTGTGAGGGGCATTGTGCTCGCCCCACGGGAGATCGCGAAGAGCAACTCTAGTTGAAGGTATCATTGAGTGCCCTCATCTTGTGTTGGTTAGGCGGCAACCCTTGAGGGGTTAGGCGAGTGAGGCCTGTAAAAAGTCGTAAACCTTCAAGTGAGTGAGCCGATACAACGGGGACTAGCTTGGTGACGATCAAGTGAACCTCGGAGAAAAATCACCGTGTCAACCTTGTCTACATCTTCTCGGTGGTTTGCATTCTCCAAATCACTAGCTTGTATTTACTTGTTCATATCTTGTGCTAGTGATTAGTTGTTGCTCTTGTAACTAGTTTAGCTTGTGTAGCTTGCCTAGTTACCTTCTAGCTTGTGTAGCATAGAAGTAGCTCTTGAGTGACTAATTGACTTGAGTAGCCTTGTTAGTCATATTGCTTAGTTTGTGTAGCTAAGTAAGTTGAGCTCTTTAGTTGACTTGTGTAGTCTTGCTAGTGAGCTTAGGTGCTTTGTGCTTTACTTACTAGTATGTGTGGGAGCTCCCGGTTTGCTTAGAGTACTAGTTGCTTAGGTTTGTGTGACTTTGCAACCTAGACTTGTTTAAGTGAGCTTTCTAGCTTGGCACCTTAGTGAGCCCAATTAGTATACTTTGCTAGGTGCTAAAGTTATAGATAGAGGGGTGTAGTCTTAGCTAGACCGATAGTTTTAATTCCGCATTTGTTTCGGTTAGCCGTTGCGCTTAAGTTTTAGAAAGGACTATTCACTCCCCTCTAGCCCGCCATCTCGACCCTACAATAGGCCCATAAGGTCCCTGCGGATATGCCGAAGTAATATCCCTAACAGACCCATACACTATGTAGGTGGTGACTAGGATAAAATTTTACAAAAAACACCCTAGCATAGTCATCTCCTCAGCTGCATACCCTCGTCCACGTGCGTCAGGTACCACTTTGGCCGAGCCGAGATGAACTGGTGCACGTTCGCCTGCGTCGTCATCTCCTGATTTTCCGAGGATAACACGGCTGGGCGTCAAGTCACTCGACTTTGACGATCAGCCCTGTATCTAATCTACGACCGTGTGGCTAGAGATGTGCCAGATCGTGCTACTATCGTCGCGGCCTGCCATTGCGCCATCGGACTCGAGCTCGCTGCTGTTGCAGCTCATCGCGTAGTCCTCCTTCGTTGGCACCGAGTCTTCTCTATTCCGCCTCACGGGCACGCTCTTTGGTTAATGCCACGGTCGCGTGTCGTTGTCGCTACAGCAGAGCGCGTGGTGCCAGCGCACGCTCTTGGTCGAGTTGCAGATTGGATGCCACGCGGCATGCGAAACAGCCCTGGCTGCACGTTGGAGAGCACCTGCACCTTGTAGATGCAGAGCGTGCGGTACAGCTTCTCGGTGGCCACGTCCGCTAAGGCTAGCAGCTACAGAATGCAGCCCCTGACTATGTCGACGAAGCATTCGTGTCCGTCGTCGTTCTATGAGGCCTTGCGTCCTGGACTACCACAGCCATGACCTCATCGAGCAGCACGTGATTTTTTTTTTATTTTTAACCATTTTTTATTTAATATTTTAAAAATAACGGCTCCACAATTTTTGCAGATTTCACCCTTTTGGTCACGACAACGGGATTGATGTGACCAAATAACGTTGTCACACCAACGCTTGTGGCGTGGAAAACGCTGTCACGTCGGACATTATTTTCGACGTGGAAAAACTTGCCGCACCACTCTCGTTGGCGTGACAGTATGGTTTTGTCGTGCCACCGGGAGTGATGTGATAAACTTTGCGCCACATGTACTGGCGCGATCAAAACTGTTAGATTTGTATTTTTTAAAATGGTTATTATTAAAATATTAATTAAAAAGGTTAAAATAAAAAAATTGCCGAGCACCACCCACATTGCTCCAAGCCACATGGTGCGGGGGTGCAGCGGGTTGGTGTGAGCGGCGGTGTTACAACGGGCCACATGCACTGAGAGCTTTTGTTAACAAGGTGGCAAATTCTTTTGATTGCCTGTTAACCTAGGTCAGTAGGTGGTAAACTTTGTTCTAGCTAGTTACACTCTTTTGGTATATTCCAGCTAGGTATATTCGATGACGGTAAAGGGTAAAAAAGTAGAGTGCTACTTCATGGATTTTATTTAGGGAGATGCAAGTTCATCTAATATATTAAGTCGCTAATTAGGAGTACAAGGGCTGCAATGACCCTCAGTAAATACAATGTTACTAAGTCCTCCGTGCTATGTAATGGTCCCACATCCTTCGTGCTATGTCATCTCGCTTTTGATTCTCAGCTTGTCTAGAGTTATTGAATGCTTGTATATCACCATTATAGTTCGGATCTCCATTTGGCACGTCAACAATCTGGTTTGCATCAATTTCAACATTGGAGTTACTTGGCCACAACATATCTCCGTTGTGTAGGCGTATGAAGTTGTGTAGCACACAACAAGCAACTGATATGTCCACTTGTTTATTAACTGGGTAGTGTGCACCAGTTCTCAGAATAGGAAATCTCATTTTTAATATGCCAATTGCTCTCTCAATATGGTTTCTTAGCTGTGCATGTCGAAAATTGAACAATTCTTTATAATCTCGAGGCTTTCGATTAGCTCTTCCTTGTTCTTGTAGATGATATCTTGTTCCATGATATGGCGCAAGAAATTGTGTTGTGTTTGTATAACCTGCATCTACTAGAAAAAATTTACCAGGAGGCACTTCAAAGCCATGCTTAAGTGCATTTTGTAGAACTCTTGCATCTGAAGCTGATCCCTCCCAGCCGGCATGTACATGTACAAACTTTAGATCAAAGTCACATGCTAGCATAACATTCTGAGATAGTGTTTGCTTTCTATTCCGATATGGTTCTTGCTGATCCAGTGGAAGTATCATTGGTACGTGAGTCCCGTCAATACAGCCAACACAATCCTACAAGAATAAAAAATGCATTGTACATAGTACATTGTCTTTAAGTAGTTTGTTTGACCTTCTGAAGGTTTTAAAAAATCAAATTGTGCATTTGTTCATACCTGAAAGAAGGGGTGGAATTTTGGTCTTCGCAAAAATCTGGTGTGGGTGTAGGGAAGGTGGGCGTATGTATACACAAGTAAGTTGTGTAATTGCATCAAGCACTGCTCCAAAATGGTGGCTTATTGTTTTCCCACTGTGCTGAAACTCATATTGCAAGGTCTCATTACTTGCATTTTTCGCTAGTGCATATAAGAATATAGTAACCTTCTCTTCTACTGAGATGGATCTTGAATCAACAAGGAGTTGCTTCTCACGCAACTTGTTGACCAAAGCTTGGAAAACACCAACTTCCATTCGGAACTTCCTTTTACTTAGGCTCTCATGGCCTGTTAAGATTTTATGAACACGCTCAGCTCCTGACAGTTTTGATGTAT
Organism: Microstegium vimineum; assembly: GCA_022036555.1. Taxonomy (NCBI): domain Eukaryota; kingdom Viridiplantae; phylum Streptophyta; class Magnoliopsida; order Poales; family Poaceae; genus Microstegium; species Microstegium vimineum. The sequence goes on from CM039123.1 coordinate 42,929,652, forward strand.
GTATGAGTTTCTTACTAGATGATGATTGTGATGAATCTTGTACTGTAGGGAGAACAAACAACATGAACTCGTCTTCATTTTGTGATCGTCGTTGATAGTTTGGATCCATGACTAACACAATGGAAAACCATCTAAGGATACTCAAATATGTTGTAGGTTCACTTTATAGATGTTTTCCACCTAATAAATAGTAGAGACCAAACAAGGAAATAAGTTGTCCATCTGTACATAAATAAAAGTTCATATATATATAGATGCAGAAATTGAAGTTCAGTTATGAGACTTGTGACTTACCAAATAAAGTGTTTGTGCCAGTCAGATCTCTTGCTCTGTTTTGTGACCGACCACGTTTGGAGAGGAGCTAGCTGTATGTGGAGAAGGCTTTCTTGTGGTGTTTTGTGACTGAGGAGATGTGGAGATGAGCTACTGGTCTCAGGATGCAAATGAGAAGGCTGCGTTTCTATGCTGCTGGGTGTATTTATAATAACCCCATGTAACGGCTAGTTGTCTGATTTTAATGCAACGGCTATTGAAAAGCTACTCACAAACGTGTACAACAATCCTGCGTTTTTCCTATGCTGCTGCCAAAGAGCTGCCGAACCACTTTCCTGTACTTTTTATCCCTATAGGATTGCAGAAACATAGCATATGCATTCCTATGTTTTTCCTATGCCTGTATGTTTCCTACCCTGTGATCCAAAGAGGGCCTAAAGCTTGGAGGTTGAAGATATCATAGAGGAAGGTGTTTTTTTTTATATAAAGTTTTGTCCTAGTCAACCTTGTTTGAAGGAGTATGGACCTCCGGTGCATGACTAAACAAGTTCAGGGAGGTTGATTTCGTGTTTGCAAGTTCATGGACCTAAGTGGTACAAGCCCACAAGTTAAAGGGTCTCCAGTGTATTTAACTCTTATTTAAATTGCTTCGGATAATAAACTACTCAATATTTTCACATATTTGATTATTTAGATAATAATAATATGTATCAAATTGAACTCGATACTATCTGATGACACGTCTTAGAGTCGACTCCCTGAGTCCCTGGTCCTTACCAATGCTAAACAAGCACAGTTCTAATTCATGTGACTACATGTTAGACATTCCAGTCATACACAGGATCAATTTGAGTTGATAACTGATTCGGATGAAAAAAGAGGTGCTAAGAGTTCATCTTTGCTTCATGTTGTTACAGTGAGCAAAATTGTTGAGCCGTGTGCCAACTGCCAACCATGGTAGTCGGCGTTTCGGGTAAGCCATCCTGACGTTGTTGATTTTGTAGTAAATTGATGATTTTGTGTATAAATTCTATCATTCTTTGCAGTACTATGCTTCGCCAGTGGTACTGTATACTAATTTTCGAATAGACAATGCTGCAAGTTTCAGGTGATAGATAAATAAACACTAAAAATTCCTAGATGTTGCCTATCATTTTAGTAGAGAGGAAGTAAAACATGCCCATACTAACCGGTTACATAGAACATGTGGCATGTGACAAAAGATAGTAATGACTAAATTTCTTGATGTTGCTTATGATTTTTAGGACAGAAATAAACAAGCACACTATTTTTTTAAGGGGAGGGGGAGATTTTTTAGGGGGAGAGGGAGGGTTGGATACAAACAAATGTGCTTAGACTGTCTCAAGAGTCCTTACCCAAATACGAAATGCATTCACTCGTTCAGGTCTCCCAGGACGAAAGGGTCACGCACTCAAACTTTTCAGTATCCAATAGCGGACCCAAAAAAGAGAGCACTGAAGCACCCGAGCAAATTGCCCTGCTTCCCTCCCCGTCGAGCCATTGAGCGGCGAGCCTCCACGGACGCCGATGCCCCCAAGCTCCTACACCATCGCTCCGCCCGCGACCCGCCGTGCCCATCCGGTTGCACCCTGCTTCTCGCCGTTGTCAAGCGCACGAGAGCCCGGCGACCCCGCCCCATGGCTACAAACATCCGGGGAGCACGACTTGGATGGTGAGCTCCTTCCCGTGCACCGGCCTTCCTCCCTCCCTCCCTCCGGCATCCCCCTGCGAAATCCGACTAGCACTAGACGAGCGCCAGCGAGGCAGCCAAGGCCGGTGGCTCTAGAGGTGCTTCCATTGCTAGCTCGGGTCGCCGAGCCGACGCCTTGCCGCGGTACTGTTTGGCAGGGCCGACCGCTCCACCCCGTCACCTGCTACGGGCCCACCCCTACGGGCGCTAGAGTTTTGCCTTGTTGTTCGTCCAGTACATAAAATGCATTCTCTGGTTACGTCATCCGTTGGAGGCTGATTTTGACACCTAAAACACTGTGTGTGTGACCTATTTTGCGTTTGCCTTTCGCTTTGCATGACATGTTGGAGACCGTCTTACCTTGATGAATTTCTGCTTGTTCACCAATTTGATATCTTCGAAGGGATTATGATCCTCTTCATGTTCATCAGGTTTCTTGTTGAGATCTGGCAACTCCTCTCTTCTCCCTCTGGTACCGTGTTCAAGTCTATTGCCATGGAGGATGCATGAGAGGTGAATGGTTCAAATGAGTGGAACGAAGGGTTACCTAGCTTTATTCGCACATGAGCCAGAGAAATGGTGTTGGGAGCATTAGTTTCAAATTTTACCTTGCCTCTTCTGTGTAAAAATGGAGCGCACTGATATTTTTTTGGTACCAAGTGTTGTTTGCCGCATCTGATTTGGTGTAACTTTTGGGTTTTTAAGTTCAAAATAGCATAGTGAATGTGTAATCGTACAAAAAGTCGATGTGGCAACTATATTTTGTTTTATTGTGTGTGACATGCCCCTTCCTTCAATCAAGATGAAGCATCAATGACCTATCCTTTCAAAAGTGCAGTTGTTGAATATACTACTCTGTATTTGTATTTTATAGGAGTGTTCGAGTTCGTCGCTAGATTTATTAATTGCTTAACAATACACATTATACGGGACGAAGGGAGTATATAGGGTTGTTTGAATCCATTAGCATAGGCTAAAGTTTAGCCCCTAACTTTTAGTCCCTAAAGTTTAGCTCCTAAAGTTTAGTACTTGGATGTTTGGATTCATGTGCTAAACTTTAGTTCTTCACCCTACAATAACTGATTTGCCCCTCTCCCACTTCAGAAAAAACGCACACATCCGCTCCTCCTCCTCCTCCTCCGAAGCAAGGCATCATGGGCGGGACGTGCGAGCGCAGGGCAGCGCTTGCGTGCAAGGGCCGCGTGCGCAGGTAGGGGAGGCCTACGGTCCTAGCGGCCGCGGCCCCGGCATCGGTGCTCCGGTGACCAAGCCCCACGACGACCGAGCTCGCGCCCCACGACGGCCGAGCTCGCCACCTCGGCGAGATCTCCTTCTCCTCCGGAGCAGGGAAGCAAGGGCGGGTCGCACTAGCGTGGGACGGCGTGGGCAGGGGTGGCGCTCGTGAGCAGGCGCAGCACGGATCGAGCGGGGTAGCACGACACGCGTATTCAAGGCGTGGGCGTGGGGAGGGTAGGGGGTGTCTAGTGCGCCCCTAGGAAACTTTAGCACAGTTTAGGGTCTCCTTAGATCCTAAAACTTTTAGCACAAATTTTAGTTTTTGGTTGCTTTTAGCACATCCGTTTAGATCCATTTGGCAAAAAAGGACTAAAAGTGCGGGACTAAAAATTAGCACAGAGATGAAAAAAGGGCCATATTATGGTGTGGCTAGGGCTGTTGTCAGGTGTCGGTATAACCTTGTTTTCCACAATTGGATCTGCACTTTCCTATGGCGCGTCAGTGAAAGTGAACACTCACACAAGCGGGTTAGCCCGCATGTGGGATCGCATACTATGTACTGCAGACGTTATCATCGACAAGCCCATCCGTGGCAAAATTGTTCATGGCTCGAGCAATGTGCAGGGAAACAATAAAGGGGCGTACGTCAATTTGCATGGTTTCAAACAGACCCAGGCCAAATTAGTGTCCAAACGAACTTGCCATCGTCATCGATGGTCCTAATTCGATTGATATCAAACAGTAGAGCAGGGTCGATGTTGGCAAGACTATATATGATAGGACGTGGGATCCCGCACGTGCTGCTGCGTCCCTTGCTGCACGTGACGTGGTAAAACAGACCCAAGCTCGATTTGCATGGTTTGCCACTTGCGGGGCTTATACAAAATATTTGTTATATATGGCTGGTTTGGCACAGCTTCACCAAACTAGAGGGAGTACTTAGCTAGAGTGGTATCAGGGTATTTTTCACACGACGGAAGGCACATATAAAATAGTAATTGTATTTATATTTCGATTAACATATATAGCTGACATACATGCCTGATCATTATTAAAGAGTTACAATCTATCTGTACTCAAACTAAATTACAATACATCAATTGTGAGTGTAAACACTGAAATTTATTTATTAGAAACATGATCACCCTGACCTGCTAATTAACATTTTCTGAAGTGTTGTTCTATATCGTCCGCAAGAAACATGTTATGCCACGATGATAATCTAAAATAGGAAGAGTGAGAATCAATATACTTGCAATAAGAATGTTTCATATTTCACACACGGCTATGAAATTTTGGTACAATATTTATAGTCTAAATAATATATGGCACCTAATTTTCTCGATTTATAGTTATTTTAAAATGTAATGTTCTTTATAGCATATATATAGACATTTTAAACGGTGTGATGGAGTAATTAATAGATAAAATGATAGACTATTTTTATTAAGCAGCTGTTTTTAAAGGCCATGTATAGCAAGATTACTAAATTATAAATATATTGTCACTAGCTAGATAGAATAAGGAATAAAAAACTTACTAATCGTTTGTATTTTTTTTAAGAATTTTGCAAGCAGAACTAAATCTGAGCAATTTGTTTTGACTTTGCATTCATGAGCACATCCTCTTATTCGTTCGTTTGCATCTCCTTGCATAGTTCTATGTAGCAATATTTTATTATATTGTTAGCAAAAAATATAATGATGATGGAATTGTTGATTATAGGGCTGGTATGTTAGGTCTATACTTAACTTCAAAAAGGATATATATAATTTGCCTTGACACTATGCCATTTATTGATACTTAACTTCATACCTTTTATGTCTCTCTAAGATAAATCTGTACCATTTCTCAACCGAATATATGATTTGGCCGCTAGCTTCATACCATCCTAGACAGCAAATTAGAAACGTGCATGAGCATTTCAATAAAAAAGAAGTTGCACTAACATAAAAAAAAATCATGAATACAACAACAAGAGAGTTGAAGCTATCAACCATAAGTGTCACAATTGGTTTGTAGCCAAGTTCTTCAGCAGCTTTGTTACAACTGAATGTTCTATGGACTGTCAGATACTTGATCCTTGCTGGTGTTAGTACTTGAGGTTGGCACATTCCATAATGTTGTAGAACCTTGTATCCCCACTCTACCAAATAGCTTAATGCCTTGATGACAGGCAAAGGTATTCTTATCTTGAACAGTCTACAATAAATTTCCATCATTTAAACCATACAATTAGGTGTATCATGTACTAGTTGAAAAATACTCCTATATAATAAAGCAAATAAACTTGTTATCATAACTAAGATATAGTATTATATATATGCATAGTAAAAGGAAGTAAATAAATTCTAATTTATATTTATCTCCATTGCATATAAAAACATATAGTTGGTTGTGGTGGGTATTGATGATCATTTGCATATACATACGTGTACAATCGCATGCATAGATGATTGTCCACTTTGTAAATATGTGGTTCTTTGTAGCTTAACTCTAGATGTACTTAATAAAAGTACTATTTGGAAATTGACTAGCTCAATTATAAGAACTTTATAACTTAAAAATATTCACTAGCCACTTCAATGATATGGGCATCTAGCTAATCATTTAGAAAAAAGTATACATGATGAGAATAGCTTAGAATTATACCCTGATCTCTTCATTCTATTTAAAAGGTGTACATTATAGACAAAGGTTATCATAATGAAGAATTCATGAAAAAGTGGACACCCTTGAGACACATATGAGAACAATGTACAATGCCTATAAATTAATTAATTTATGTAAACAAGGAAAACAATGGCAAAAATGATATAAAAGTTGTTATAAACCACAACCTTTTGCAATCTTGATAAGGGACATTAGAGATCAATGTAGTAGTTATTCCAAAGGTTCCATAAATTATGCATCAAACACAATACTACAATGAAATTGAGATGTGTGAAGAGGGGATTACTATTCGATTATAGCATCTAATGCATTATACAAATTAATGCATGAATAGTGGCCCAGTACCAAACATATATGTTATAGGAGCATGCCAATGTATCCATTTTGCATATAGAACAAAGAGACTCTAGTGAGGTATAAAGAATAGATCCATAGAAAAGTTCACCTTTTGTATCCAAGTTCTTCTTGAAGTAGATACAGGAAGTCCCACATATTCATTGGCTCCATATTGGTTATAAAGTAGGCCTAAAAATTTTAAATATGTCATGATAGTTTCTTGTACAAGTCAAAGTTTATCATAGAGTTGAAAGAAACATACTTTTCCACCACTGGTTTTTGCGCCCTCCATTGTAGAAAGAGTTCTTTCAGCACAAATGTGACCATGTACCACATTTTCAACATATACAAAATCATCGCAATTCTTCCCATCACCAAAAATAAACTGCATTAATATATAGAGAGCTGGTAAGACCAGTATATAAATGGATCCTAAAACTTTGTATAATGGATTAACAATGCTTATTATAGATTGATAATGAGTATATTTTGCTTTTAAGTTATTTGCCCTTCATTTGGTGTAAGTAATGCCTCACAATACCAAATTCAAAGGCTTGCCCTAGCTGAGCCACATAGGCCTTAATTTGAAAATTTGGCCACTTAAATAAGGTTTGCTTCCATAGTAGTTTCATGTAAGACCAATAACATAAACTCCAATTGATAAAATTTTCAATAAAAATGATTACAATGTGTACTTTTTTTTTGTTGTACCATTTTTCTTAAATAGAACTTATTTGCCTATTTATGTCAAGAGTATTCCTGCACACTTATTCAGTGATGCATAGCGCATAGACGGCAAAAATATCCATGCCATTATACATAACCATTGTTTTCTTATGCCTTTTCCAATAAATTTATTGCTTCAAAATAAATTGTCAGTTCGTTCTTATGTTAAACATAAAAATGGCATATGCTTACGTGTGTTTTTCCACACTGGTCCAGAGTTGGTAGTATAACTATGTCACCAGGGCCAAAAATGCTACCAGGACGTATGCAACAAGTTAGAAGGTCATTAGTGCCATTAGCCTTCATGACTAACTTTTCTGCTTCTGCCTTTGTTTGTCCATATGCATCAGGAAACTGCAATAAAAAAAAAGCATATGGTCATAAAAAATATATTTTCCTACCATGTGTAGACGGATCAACATTTAAACTGAATCAGTATAGGAAAAATATGCCAAAAAAAACGTCTATGTCAATGGTTCACTTTGTTATCTTGTAAACCACTTCTAGAAGAGAAGTGATGTTATATATTTCGAGGTAGAATAAGAATTAAGTGCCTAACAGATTGAGTAGTCAATATGCATGTTTTCATTGCAACCTTGTCTGGGTATGGCAATGATTCATTTGCATCGAGAAGCCCATGAATTCCGTCGAACACAACAGCTATAGAGCTGGTGTGTATAAGCCTTTTCACCTTGCAAGTCATACACGCATCAACCACATTCTTTGTCCCTGTGCAAATAACAGGATATAAATGAAAAGCTACATAGTAAAATTAATATCCATTATGTTACTCTTATAATAAATTAAATGATAGCATATTTATCCTTACAAAATTTGGTTATTTATCTATCTATCTACTCTAGGAAAAAATATTTGCTAATTTTCTAGTTTGCTAGCTAGCCTAGTGGCTAGTACGTACACCCTTCATCCCATGATATAAGGAAATCCGGCTTTACATTTTTCCCAATAAGGATTTCTAAGAATCCACCTATGGAATCTGGTTAAAACAGCCATGCATTCATGGGAAGGATTATCTCAATATCACCATAATTTAAGCCAATCACACTAGTAGACAGGGGACCTTTAGTCCTGGTTGAAGGTTTCCCAATAGGGACTACGTATTTGGGACTGAAGGTCACACAAACTGGGACTAAAGCCTATCTCAGGACTAAAAAAAAATCTAAATCCCCCGAAGACCTCTCTTGTGGTGCGTGTGAGATTCAAACCTAGGAACCTCTTGCCGCACGCATACCTTCCTTACCAACTCAACTGCATAAAACATGTGATAAAGTTCTAAGTGCTCTCCTTTTGAATTTACCCATGGAGGACCTTTAGTTCCGGATGGGAGACCTTTAATCCTGGTTGGTGTACCAACTGAGACTAAAAGGTCTCTAAAGGTTCGAGAACCTTAGTCGATCCGGGTTAGTAACACCAAAATAGGATTAAATGATGGCTTTTAGTCCCGGTTCGTATTGCCAACCGGGACAAAAGGATCCTCGATGCCCCTTAAATTTAGACCCGGTACTAATGCTCACACTAGTCCCGTATCTAAACACAATTGTGACTAAAGATGTGAACCGAAAGTCATTTCTCTGCTAGTGTCAAGAGTTGTCCTTAGTGTGTCCAAAAATTGCAGGAGTCCTTACATTTTTGGATGAGGGGATCGGACTATGTAGTAGTACAAATCTTAATTAGGAATGAGTTTATACATAATACACATAGAAATGGATTGGAAGGATGGGAATTTATGCTTTGACACGATCTATTCTTTATTGAATGTATACTATTAGTCCTTTTGACAACTCTCAAATGATAATAAACAACGAATAAGGGTTCCTATGAAGAATGTACGTCATCAATTAATCCTTATCAACATTTATATATACTAGATAAAAAAATAACCTTGTGAAACATTGTGCTTTGAACTTAATAGAGTACTATGTCAGAGTGAAAGATTATATATATAGGTAGAACTAATAATTACGTATTGGGTAGATTATCATTGAATTATTGTCAAGGTACGTACGGTGCTCTTAGAATAAATAATTCTTCGACTGACCCTCAACGTTGACGTTATAGTGAAGTTGCAGGTTGTTCTTGCTTGGATCCGCAGCAGCCGTGTGGAAAACAACCTCAACCCCTTCAAAAGCTGAATACAAGAAAAAAAAAACAATCAAATTTCGTTCAGGGCAAGAGCCGCTAGCAGTCTAGCACAGTACTGATTATTATTGCATATAATTTTTCGTGACCTTCAATAAGCTGGTCTAGGTTGCAGACATCCGCTGAGGCATAGACGGCACGGCCATCACGGAGGGCGTCATACAGGACGTCCTCCGTGTCGCCGAGACCGAGCATGAGCTCCGGGGCGAGGTCAGTGACCCTCACATGCCACTCGCCGGAGCGGAGCAACGCGGCGACGAGGTGCCTCGCCATGAAGCCCCGGCCGCCGGTCACCGCGCACCACCTCTTCTCAGCTGCCCGCGGCAGGCCACTACTAGCGTTGCTGTTGCCATCACGGAGCGACCCCATTCAGATAGATTCAGCGAAGTGATGATGATGATATATATGTATATATGTCCGGGGCTTTGCCCCCTTGCACGACGAGTATTTATAGCTAAAATGGGAAGAAGGCCCATGCGCAGAATGGATAAGCTTAGAACGAAGCTTTGGATCTACACCTAGCTACCTACCCTGTCGCCGCCAGTCACCACACGACTGCATGCATGCATTGCCGCTGTGGAAGCACCAGCGCGCTGCACTGACGCTTTGTAGTTTGTATGTACTATGTATGTACGCAAGCGAGCGAGAGCTGCATAGTCTGCACCGACGCTAGCCGCTAGCTATCGCTAACCTGGGCTGGATCTGGCTGTCTGTTTGCCTGACGTACCTACGTGTGCTCCGAGCCGGACGGACGGCACCGCTAGCTAAACTTCCTGCTTGCGCACAACCTGACGCTAGCTGTGAACCGATTGACGAGCGAGCTAGTGCAACCCGCGCGTATGACGCCCGACAGTGTCTCCACGTACCCCCCCCCCCCCCCCCCCCCCCCCCCCTCCATATGCGTCACAGGCACAACGTGCGAGAGTCCGGATTATACACCGTCGTCTCTTCTCACGCTAATGGAGGAAGAAGCAAGCGGGTTCCTAAGCCCAATAGGCGATACGTAGAAGAGTGGGCCAAGACATTTGATTGCTGATGAGTGGCCCAAACGGCCTACAAACGGGTATGGTGGTGTGTGCGTATCATAATAAGTGTGTAACACTTGAAATTATTCACTCTTTATTATTATCTATATCTATATCTATACCTATTGTTGACACCGTTTTTCGACACGTGTCAAATGGGCTGAGGCTTGACTGGTCAGCGACCGTTCTCCATCGGTATCAGGAGTCGATAGTGCCGATGGAAGGGTGCTACGGGAAGACTAAGTGTTTTGCCAATAGAAGCTGATGAGCTTTGCCGGCAAGATCGGTGGAGTCTTGCTAAAACTGATTGCCGATGAAGAGTCCTTGCCGATTGCCGATGAGGGGTCATTGCTAACTGCCAATGAAGGGTCATCGCCGATTGCCGATAAGGACTCGTTGCCGATTGCCGATAAGGGCTCGTTGCCGATTGCCGATGGAAGATAATTGCCGATTGCCGATAAGGGTTGATTGTTGGTTGCCGACAAGGAGATGTTGTCGATTGCCGATCGGGAAAGTATTGCCGATGCCGATGGGCGTGATTTAGCACTTGGTGGCAGCAGAAGACTACAGGTGGTCAGAGAAGGAAGTTGTAGGGATCTGCCGATGGAAGGCTTCCATCGAGGAAGAGTATAAGGAAACTGGTGTTTTGTACCAGTATTATTATAGTAGTTTGAGTCCGACTCTTGCATGGGTCGTTTATTTTCCTTTAAAACAGGTGTGTTTGTTTAGGAGATAAATATTGTTATCCGGCTCCTGCGTGAGTCAGTTTCCTTTAAAGTAGGAGTTTGTTTTAGGAAGGATACGTGTCGTGTCTCTGTACAACTCTCCATGCGGGAGTATAAATATGTGCCCGAGGGCTATGGAATAAAAAAATCAATCCAATTAAAAAAAAATCAATTCTACTTTTTATCCTACTTTTATCGCAATTTATCCTTTCTTATGCATTAGTTATAGCTTTAACGAGTTCTTCAAGCTTTCGACGGACTGCATCACCTTGATCTCCGTCAAATCCTTGCTAGTTCCGCTTGGGAGTACCTCTAGGCTTTGGCAATCCGGGCGCATCGTTGTTTGCCTCGTCTAGCTCTGCTCTAGTTATCCTTGATCAATCTGAGCCTTGACGTCCGGGCGCATCGCTGTCGTCTCGTTCAGTTTGTCATAGTTATCATCCTTGTCGATTGATTGGTCAAATCGACCGGCACGCCCTCGACATCGAGCTTTGGGTAATAGCCAAAGGTGTTCACAGATCTGACGCTTTTTGTGTCAACACCTCTTTTGACACGCCCAGTGGGACCCGATTATATAGATATATTTATCATGACTAATCCCAGGAGTGTCATTGAAGTCTCCGCGGCAGATCTGACAGGTCATCAGAGACAGGCTCTGGAGCAGGCAATGGAGGAATACAAGCGCTCGTATCTTAGATCCTTCAGCCTAAACGGGATCGGCGAAGCAATACAGAAGCAAGATCCGCCGTCGCCGCGGCAGACCACTTTCAACGCTGATCCTGGTAAAATACAAGAGATGGTTAATTCTGCATTCAATAATGCATTCATTAGCCAATCCAATGTGCTGTCCGATGCTGTATGCAATGCTGTCAAGCAAACTTTCAAGGGACATGCACCATATTATGTTGGTCCAGAGCATCGTCAACTCGGATCGACATCTGTTGCGACTCCATCGGCGGTTCCAAAGGTGTCTACACCAGTTACGAGCTGATCTGCCGATGAGGTCGCGCCACCAAGATTGAGCCCAACAAGCATTACTCAGATGAACGCAAATCTGGTGGCTTCAACTATATCTGGACCTGTAATCCAGAGTCAGCCAACTTCTGCCAACTGCTGGGGTACGGTATGTCTCCAAGTCTGTCTGCTGATTCCAGATTGGTCCGAGTTAACCATGCAGGAGGGGAGGTTCCTATGGCATCAGCAACATCCGTACAGCCGATGGTTCCAGTGATGCAGTATACTACGTCTCCTCCAACGGTGCAGTTGCCGACAGGGAATCTACACACGGCAATACCCAGAGTACCGTACGCCCAGCCATCGGTAAGTCACTTGCCGGCGCAACAAAGCCCAGCTGCTGCAAGGCAACCCATGGTGGCAATGAATTATCCGGCGCCGCAAGGACGAGCCTCAGCTGGCTATCAGTTGTCAGCGACTTCCTGGCCGATGCAACAAGGTACGTCGATTGTCAATCAACCTGTATCGGCAACCACCGCTCAAGTTGTAGTACCCGTAAGTCCAAGCAATCATCCGAGGGTACGACAAGAACAAGAACCCACCGATTATCAGTTATTGGTGAATGCTTGGCCGATGCAACAAGGCGCGCCAGCAGTCAACCAGCCTGTGTCGGCAAATTCTTGACCGATGCGACAGACTATGTCAAGCGTCAGTCAGCCTGCATCGGCCGTAGCCGCTCAACCCATGGTGGTTACAAATCAAAACTATCATCCTGGGATACAAGAGTCGCAAGCCTCAGCTGGCTATCAGTCACCGGGACTGCTTGGCCTATGCAACCAGGTGTGCCGATTGCCAATCAATCTGCATCGGCGATAACTGCTCAAGTGGTGGTGTCCGCGGGTCAAGGTGATCATTCGAGGGTACAGGAATGGCAAATGTCAGCTGGCGACCAACCGATGGTGAATTCTTGGCCGACGCAAAGCGTGTCGAATATCAGTCAGCCTGCATCGGCAATAGTTGCTCAGCCTATGGTACTTGCAGACCAACGCTATCATCCGAAGGTACAAGGGTTGCAAGAGTCAGACGGTTGTCAGCCATCGGGAAGTCATGTGCCGATGAAATCTCATGCAGGTTGGATCAGTCAGCAACAAGTTGCACAGCCTGGGCGCCAAGTGGCAAGAACTCTACAGTATCATCCGGCAAGTCTTCAGAATGAAGTATCGGTATATCAGCCGATAAATACTGCATTGCAATACTCGCAGGGAAGGGTATACAATGAGACATCGGTACAGCAACCGATGAATGCAATAGGTATAATGCCACAGCACAAGCTAGCGATGGTGCAAAATTGCTCATCGGCAACACAGCCGATGCGTGGTGTTATTATGACTAGTGCTATGCACGTGCCAATCATCCCAGGTACTTCGACGTCAAGACATGGGAAGAAAGACCAGCCTACTCAGCCGGCGAGCGTTCAGATTTGCCCATCGGTTGACCAGTCAATGCATAACTTTCAACAGATTGGTACTGTCGATGAGCCGATCGCTCCGGCCTGCTTAATGCAAGGATGTGAAGTATCTCAATCCACTCAGACAGTAGGCGTCCAGAAGTGCTCATCGGTTGACCAGCTGATGCATAATATTCAACAGACTTGTGCTGCTGATGTGTCAATTGCTCCGGCTTGCTCACTACAGAAATATGAAGAAATGCACCCATCTGCCCAACCAGTGAGCGAGTCTGCGCATCGGCAAGATCCAGGCACGAAGGTGTTTTCGACCAAGGAAGTGGAAGCTTCAGACTCGGACAGAGAGTCAAATATCGGCGATGCTGAATTAGAGAAATTCACTTTCAATGTCACGGACGCCGATCAAGGTGTTAAATTATTTAAACCTGAGAAGATTTGGGGCGCGAAGGTGCTCTTCATTGGACAAGGGGGCTCTGAATCAGATGACAAGATGAATGTCAGCACTGTTGAATGGGTGAACGATGGGAAGCCGATGCCTCGTGCGCTCAGTCAGAATAGGACTGGAAAGTTCACCTTCGATGTCACAAAGGCCGATGGGATATTTGACTTATTGCTTCAGGAAGGGCGAATTAAGCTAGCCCCTAATCAGGTAATTCCATCGGCCGAGGAGCTCAAGGATACTAGGTACTGCAAGTGGCACAATACAACTTCTCACAGTACCGACGACTGCAAAGTGTTCAGGCAGCAGCTGCAGTCAGAAATTAACTCTGGATGAATCCAATTTGAAAATCCTAAAGTCCAAGAACTGATGGAAATTGATCAGCGCCCGTTTCCGAATAATATGGTGGAAGCCGGGGGAAGAACTGAGGTGCTGACATCGGATGCTGCTAGGAAGAGTGCGTCGGTAGATCCTGATCATCAAGTGGCTGAACGTGACGTCAGAAAGTTTACCGATGACATGAGAGGCAAGAGAATTGCCGATAAAGGTGCTTGTGTCAACAGGGCTCCTGGCATAGTAATCACGCACAAGATACCAAGGCGGAACTGTCGGCAATCGCGAGATGAACGATATCGGCAGGAAGAGAAAGAGCATCGGGAGTGGCTTCGTCGGAGAAATCATTGGAAGTGTCTCTTCTTCATTCACTGTTAGGAAGAAGGCATTAAGTTACCCACTGCCGATGACTGTCCTGAATGCAACGGGTATCACACTGCCGATCTGTCAGGAAAGCCTTGTTTGGATGTTCGGGCATCTAGGTGCGCAAAGCCGCCCAGAGAGAGGAGATCGGTACGTGACCAACTGGGGGGCAAGCTTGATGCCCATAGCAGGCTTGGCAGGCAAGTTGATCAAGGGGAGAGTAAGGAGCGGACCAAGACAAAAACACCCAATGAAGAAGTGCTCTCCAGAAATTCAAACATCGGAAGAGATGCCGATGTAAGTAATGAAAGGCAGCACCAGCCTGTCTGGAAAACCAAACTCTCTCAGTGGTGCCCTAAGGGTTTAACAAAAACCCAGAAAAGAAGAATTCAGCGCCAATGCCGCAATGACCTGTACGGTGATGCAGAACTCTCAAGGGAGACGCAGTGGAGGCCAAAGCGCCAGGATGGAGATCCATCGGCAGACAGCAATATTGTGCCGATGGCCTAATCGAGGTCAATCTTGGACTTGCAGGCTTGGGGGCTGCAATCAGCAGATTGGCGATTTCAATTATTATACTGACACCTACCGATGGTTTGTGTATGGGATGCTGTACTGCCGGAAGATGGTTGCAAGAATGATTCTGCTGCGCTTGCGCATGATAACTCAGTGTGTTGCACGTATTCTGGAAGTTGCTCCTCGTGCTCTTTGGTGGGTCTGTCGGCATTGTCCTAAATCTGATCCGATGGAAGTATGAAGCCTCGTTGCCGATTACTGTTACAGTCGGGCTAAGTGCCAGGGTCTGTTAATAAGTTGGGACTACTCAGGATTTTAGCCGACTTGGTGAATTATGGTAGCGGTGATGGTTGCCGATGACTGGGTGAGCGAGTTCACCGATGGTACTCTGGCGTGGAAATTGATTTTATCGATCAGAATTGGATTCTAGGTATGGGAGTGGTTTCCTATTCAAGTTCCTATCGGATAAGACAGTCTGCCTCCAGCAAAGCATACATTCCAGAAACTCTCGAAGGAGTTGACACGTGACGTGCCCGTTTGGATGCCGATGAAAAGGAACTGTAATACATCGGTAAAAACATGTAAATATTATATTACTAGGCCCAGAGTCAAGTATCAGAGGTACATTGTTGCCGATACATAAATTACAGCAAGGATTGAATGACTGATATCGCACGCAGACGAATCTGTTCTATCTCGTCTATCTCCTTGGCGTCAGCATCGGCAGAGCCCTCAACCGGCTTGATCTTCTTCTTCCACAAGATGGCTTGCCGAGCGTGTTGGTCCCTTTCTTGCTGCAGAACCTTGATGGAGTCGGACAGTTGAGTTTTCTGTTGGTTGGCTGCAGTCAGATCTCCCTCAACCTTGTGTAACTCCACCAGTAGCTCCTCCTTCCTTGCCGACAGTCGAGAGATTTCTTGGTCCAGGTTGCCGATGGAAACTTTTGCTTGACCGATGCTTCTGTGCTTCTCATCGGCAAGGTGTTTGAATTTGAGCTTCTCTCCCTCGCTCTTGGCTTGGGCCGCTCTATCGGCAATGCGACGAATAAGCCTCTGGTACTGGATCTGTTTGGCGTCGATAGAGGCTGCCTGGAGAAGGACTTCTGCTATGTCGGCGAAGAGATGGCTTTGGATGTCCTTGAATGCAATCCTTGCTGCCGATGAGTCTTGAACGAGCTGGGATGTGTCTTGTAGCAGCAAGGAAAGCAGTGCCTCAAGCTTGGTCTTGATCTCTGCCGATAGAGCTGGGACAGAGCTCTCTTCCTCCTCGTCATCGGGTATGTCGACTGAGAAGGAAAACAGGCTGTCTGCTTGGAGGGGGTCTTGGCGTCTATCTTCGTCCTGCGGGTTGAGGCTGAAAGAGAAAAGACTATCTGGGGAATCTTGGGCCTGAAAACAGAAGGGTTATAATATGCCGATCGGAGGGTTATACTAGAATTTTCAATTGATTAAATTACCATCTTGAAGCGGATTTCTTGCCCAGGACTTGGCATTCTAGATGGCCCAGCCTCGTCTTGGACATCGGCAGCGGTTGCCGATGAATGAGCTTTTGCCACGGGAGCAATTGACGCTGTTGGTGATGGTAGTGTTGTCGCTGGCATTGCTTCTGGCATGATACTTGGTTGTGGCGGTAATGCCGCTCTTTCGTCAGGATCCTCGGATGGTACCGATGCCGGTGTTACCTTTGCCGCTACGATGGGCGGAGCTGTCTCATCGGCAACTTCGACTGATGGCACCGATGCTGATGTTGTTTCAGCTGCTGCCGTGGGTGCAGTCGCCTCATCAGGGATATCGGCTGATGTCGCCGATGCCGATACCGCCTCTGTCGCCATGATAGGTGTTTCTTCATCAGGGACTTCGGCTGATGGTGCCGATGCTGATGTGACTTCCGCTGCCATTACAGGTGTTTCTTCATTGAGAGCTTCGGCTGACGGTGCCAGTGCCGATACCGCTTCCGCTTCTGCAGTGGATGGAACTGCCTCCTGACCAAGGACGTCGTCCATCGGCTGGTCTGGATTAGGAGCCGTTGGAGTTTCTGCCGATGACGTACCAACAGTTGGTGGTGTGGCTTGTGCTGATGACGAAAATTGGCTAGCCAACCTCAAACGTCTCCTCTTCCTTGGCGCGGCAGCGGAAGAAGATCCAGCCCGTTTCGACGAGGACTGGGGGGGCATCCGCAGCCGAACTTGGAGGTGCTTGTTTGCTTGGGGCAGTTGCCGATGACCTCATAGCCTGAAAATATTCAATGCAAGTTATATGAAGTAAATGTTGCCGATTAAGCAGTATATAATCGGTATAAGTGAAGATGAGTTTACTGCAAACACCCGCGTCAGGGCAGCAGCAGCAGCCGATGTAGCCTTGGCTTTTTGCAGGTATCGGTGTGGGTACCTGTCGTGGGATGAAGGCAGCTAACGAGGGAGCCTTATGGCCGATGAGTGATACGGGACTCATTATTCGAAGTTTGAAGGGCTTGCCGCTCTTGCTCATCGGAGGAATCGGGTCATCAACCTGTCAAACGCAAGAAGGTTAAATACCGATGGCAAAGATAAAAGTAAGGAATGCATCGGAATGAGGACTTACTGCGTCGTCGGGGATGATATGATCGGCATCAATCATGTGCCGATAGTAGTGCGACGATTTGGCGAACAGTTGACACCTCCATTCTTGCCACCAGGACTTGTACTCGTCTGTGATAAATGAGGTTGGTGACCAGGAGGACAAGTCAAGATCTGATATATCGGCATCGGCAGGGAGGTTGACAACCTTGTTCCAGTCCAGAGCGCTGGAGAATGTCTGCCTGGGCTGTACTACCTTGGAGTAACAAAGCTTGATCGGCAGTTGGCCGAACGCTAGTTGTCTTGCCGCTACCGATGGGTAATAAAACTCAAATGATGGAGGGGCGTTCTTTCCCGATCCAAATATGTTCACTAGGATAGCTCGAGGGGTGATGCTGGCCTTCATCATTATCTGGTTTTCAGGTACATTCCCATCGGTAAGATTAAATAGCAATGGGAACTGGTTATCTACATCGGCATATGGCCACCAGAGCCGTTCTGTGGCAGGAATTCCATTGTAAAACTTCTAAAAGAAGAGACCGAATTGCTCCGCATCGGCATCGGTTCCTGGCAGCACAATAGTGGCCTCTCCAAAGTTGAGTGGAGGGCGAGTTGCCGATTCATCCTCCCCACACTGGTGGTCTTCTGGTATGTCTCTCGGGAAACGTTGAGCGAACAAGTCAAGCTGGAGCGCTTTCTGCATATGTGCGTGCAGCCACATGTTGATAAACCACCAGGGGCCTCCAAGATTGCCGATGTGCTCACCTAGCAGTAACTTCTAGGATACTTGATGGAGGAGACGATATACCGATCCTAGAAGATATCTGCCCAAGGGAAGCCTTGTCCCCTCGGCAAGCAGCTCAGCTGCTGGGAGGTACATGGTAGTGGGTCCAACTGCCCTGCCGCAGAAGATGAATTTGTCTAGCCACATGTTCAGGAAAGTGGCATGCTCTCTCTGGTTTACCGATCCCGTTTTTTGGTATTACTGAATGTAACCCGTCCAACCGCCGATGTTCCGGGTATTTACTCTGTGCTCAGCTTTCCTGTTGAACAAGGTGAAGGTATCGGCAGAAGATATGTCCAGACCAGTCAACATGTGGACATCGGCAAGAGTGGGGGTGGCTGGTCCATGTCGGAATAAGAAGGCGTTCATGGTGTCCGACCAGAAATAGGAGGCGGCCATGAGCATGTTCTCGTTTCTCTCTATGTCGGCAATGGAAAGTCGGATGCACTGGTCCAGATTGCGTTCTTGCCAATAGATTTGCTGCGCCCCAGCAACCCTGAGGTACCAATTTTTCCACCCCTTAGTGGGCTTGGACCATGATCGGAAAGCGTCCTTCCACAGCCCTAAACCGAAACATTCAGATCTGAAGGGAATTCGGTTGGTTTCTGCGTTGATTATGTAACTGGGATCCGGATTGCCCATGGGGCCTAAACAGCTAAAGGTGGAACCAGTAAGTGGAATCACTACTTTGTTGTACAGCTCCTAGAGTTTGAAAGAAAGAGGAGGAAAAATCAGAGAAAGAACGGGGATAAATCTAGATTTGTGCGAGAAAAGTACCAGCAGAAGGTTGGATTGAGAAGGAGATAGGTATCACCTTGGGGATGTCAACTTGGATTGCCATCGGAGTCGAAGGATTACTTGCAGTTCGTCCTTGGATTGCGGGAGAGTACTGTTGCTCGAGTTCGTGTTCTTCGGAGCGGCTAGAGGTTGAAGACGATGGCAGAAAGGTGAAAGTGAAAGTGGACTCAGGGTGAAAAGTAGCGTGGACCCCGGTAACTTTTATAAGCCTGCTCAGGGGCATTTTGGGGTTCTGTTTCCTATTGGGCAGAAATGTGGAGAAACCCGCGGTAGATATGCGCGGTGATCGAGGTGGTCTGCAATTGTTTGTGCTACAATCGAGGGATTTTATTATTAAATTGTAGTTCCACACGCGGGGATCGAGGAAACCGTACGCCTATCTTGGGGGTAACGACTACAGCAACGGCTACAGTGGAGAGAATTTCGGCACGTAAAATTATACGCTCCGAAACTGGGGGGCATGCGTTGACACCGTTTTTCGACACGTGTCAAATGGGCTGAGGCTTGACTGGTCAGCGGCCGTTCTCCATCGCTATCAGGAGTCGATAGTGCCAATGGAAGGGTTCTACGGGAAGACTAAGTGTTTTGCCAATGGAAGCTGATGAGCTTTGCCGGCAAGATCGGTGGAGTCTTGCTAAAACTGATTGCCGATGAAGAGTCCTTGCCGATTGTCAATGAGGGGTCATTGCTAACTGCCGATGAAGGGTCATCGCCGATAAGGACTCGTTGTCGATTGCCGATAAGGGCTCGTTGCCGATTGCCGATAAGGGTTGATTGCTGGTTGCCGACGAGGAGATGTTGCCGATTGCCGATCGGGAAAGTATTGCCGATGCCGATGGGCGTGATTTAGCACTTGGTGGCAGCAGAAGACTACAGGTGGCCAGAGGAGGAAGTTGCAGGGATCTGCCGATGGAAGGCTTCCATCGAGGAAGAGTATAAGGAAACTGGTGTTTTGTACCAGTATTATTATAGTAGTTTGAGTCCGACTCTTGTATGGGTCGTTTATTTTCCTTTAAAACATGTGTATTTGTTTAGGAGATAAATATTGTTATCCGGCTCCTGCGTGAGTCAGTTTCCTTTAAAGTAGAAGTTTATTTTAGGAAGGATACGTGTCGTGTCTCTGTACAACTCTCCATGCGGGAGTATAAATATGTGCCCGAGGGCTATGGAATAAAAAAAATCAATCCAATTAAAAAAAACCAGTTCTACTTTTTATCCTACTTTTATCGCAATTTACCCTTTCTTATGCATTAGTTATAGCTTTAACGAGTTCTTCAAGCTTTCGACGGGCTGCATCACCTTGATCTCCGTCAAATCCTTGCTAGTTCCGCTTGGGAGTACCTCTAGGCTTTGGCAATCCGGCGCATCGCTGTTTGCCTCGTCTAGCTCTGCTCTAGTTATCCTTGATCAATCTAAGCCTTGACGTCCGGACGCATCGCCGTCGTCTCGTTCAGTTTGTCATAGTTATCATCCTTGTCGATTGATTGGTCAAATTGACTGGCACGCCCTCGACATCGAGCTTTGGGTAATAGCCCGAGGTGTTCACAGATCTAACGCTTTTTGTGTCAACACCTATATATATATAATAATAATAATAAAGAGGCAAAATTTCAGCCTCTTTTTTTCGTCTATCCATTCTTCTTTTGCCGGTCACTTTCTTTAACTACCGAATAATGTCTAACGTGATATAGAGTCAAATTCCAAAATGCGATACAGAGTCCACTTCCAAAACGGATTAGGACATCCACAAAAATAGTAGTCCGTGAAATAAAAATTGGAAAGGAAAAAGAAAGTAATATGATATAGAAATCTAATTCCAAACCATATTGGATTAAGGTAAAATTTACAAATACAATTCATACATTGAAGCATATGTATATAAATATAAGGTAAAAATAAAGAGGAGGAACCAGTAAAGCTCTAGATTAAATAAAAAACAAGCACAATATTATCTTTAGATTTTATACATATTTCGTGTACAAGAACTCCCTGAGGACGTGACTGCCCATCAAGAGCTCTAGATCGAATTAAAGAATAGAAAAAAAGCAAAAGTGTTTCAGCAATCAAAGAGAAGGAAATCTATATCTATGAATCCTAATCCAAATATATCCCCGAACCCTAATCCTCCAAGTCTTTTTTTTTTAATCTGTATGATAGACTTTCCGATTTTCTCATGCTCATTTATTTTCCTTTCCGTTTTTTCTCCGGTCCGTGTCCATATAGGCTTTGCAATTTGTTTTCCCTTCAAATACCTCCTAACTTCTTTCTCTTTGTTTTCTAAATACTTGACTTGAACGACCTATGTCTATACCTTAATATTTATTAATATTATATTATGTATATACGTACCTATAATAATTATAATTATTAATTCATAGTTTCATACTAATAATAAGAATAGAGAAAAAATTAAGAGCGGCCTTATGTCATAATCACCGTCACACATATTAGCCCTTGATATCAATAAATAATCCCACAATAACTTTAGTTATACTTAGCCCTTGATATCCATAAATAATTCTATGCTAACTTTAGTTATACATTTTTACGTGTCCTCAAAAGAATTAATTAAATTTGATATTTAATTGTACCAACGTGTGGATAGTACAAAAATTAAACTTAGCAATGTAAGAAAAGTTTATCAAGATCTTATTTTAATTTGATACAAGCTTAACTATACATTGTCATATTATTATCAACTTTTACTTATATTTTGGATATAGTAACAAAATAAAGTGTACCTCTCGGAGAAAACATAGAAGTAAGGATGAGTCTTTTTTTCTCTCTCGTTGTAACGCACGGTCATATTTGCTAGTCTATACCTAATAATAAAATGGCAAAATTTCAGCTAAAATTTTGGTCTAATTTTCGTCCGCATAAGAAGAAAAAATAGCACCACTTTTTTTTGAAGCATGCCTCCTATCCATCAAAGACTCGGTAGAAAAAACAATATAGAATCCACCCTCGCTAAATCAGATCCATATTCCCAATTGATTCCAAAACAAAAAGGATCACATGCCTATTACCTAATTGATGAAAATCACGTCATCATAAAAAAATTTGAAGGCACCAAACCAACCCAAATGTCGAGATTCCAGATCGAGTCCAAAACAAAATCATTATTCTTGGATAGTACGAGACAAATTAGGAATCTGTACAAATAGAACCAGATCGAGACACCACAAACCAAAATCAAGACCACCATAGACCAAAATCATATCTAGCACATAGCTCTGCGTCTTCAACAGGGCAATGTTTTTAAGAAAACAAATCGAGATAGAAGGAAACAAACATGAGACATCTCACCCCACATATCGCAACCAGCCAACAAATCGAATCTCACCCCACGTATCACAACCGGCCAACAAATCGAATCAAACACATGCCTACCACACAACAAAAGAAGCACAGATGGAAGACTGAGTTCTTCATTGGCGAAGACACGCCGGGTCGGTGTTGCCACCGACGACCATGCCCACGTGCGCGGGTTGGAGCCTAGCTGTCGACTGTGCCCGCGCGGAGGAGGAGCTCCAGCGACGCCCATGGCCCGGTGCGCAAGCGCGCGGAGAGCAGCACCACCGCCAACTGTGCCCGCCCGGGGAGGAACGCCGCCAATGATCTTGGCCACGCGCGGTGTGAAGAGATTGGATGCGGGTTGGTCCGTGCATGACTGGATCTGGAAGAAGATGAACGGGGGCAGCGCTCGCCTGCTCAGCTGCAGGCTGCGTATGGATGCGGTAGATTTTTTTTCCTAAAAGGAGAGGTATGATCGTATGAGATATTTTTTCTTTCCTGGAAAGAGGATTCTAGATGGGAGCCAAGTGCTCTTTCATGGACGAGGCTTCCAGAGGGGGCATCTGCTTGCCTGAGTATTATGGGCGTGTTTGGTGAAGCTCCCGCCGGCTTCGGCTCTGGCTCTGCTACTGTGCCGGTATTGTGGCGGAGCTCGCCGGCTCTTTCGTTTCTCAGTTCAAATTTGTAGGAGCGGGAGTCAGTTTTTCATAAGCTAGTGTTGTACAGTACTTAAGGAGAAGGAGCCGGAGCCCCCTGAAGCTGCACCAAATAGGCTCTATGTCCCCCTATTTATTTTCTTGAACTAATCACCTCTTGAATCGGTTTATGAAGTTACGATTTCTTTGTTTTTTTTATAAAAGCTGGTATTATCCAAACGTATGGTGTCTAATTTTAACACAAATTAAGAGAGTGTTTGGATCCATTTAGTCACTGTCACGTTGAATAATCGAATGCTAACAAAAAAGATTAAATACGGGCTAATTATAAAACTAATTATAGAATCAATCAGTAGCATATGTTTATTGATAGTCTGGACTAATTAGACTTAATAAATTTTATCTCACAAATTAGTCTCAATCTGTGCAATTGGTTATTTTGTAAGATGAATCTAATAAGACTAATTAATCTATCAGTAGCATATGTTTACTGATAGTCTGGACTAATTAGACTTAATAAATTTTATCTCACAAATTAGCCTCAATCTGTGCTAGTTTTATAAATAGTCCATTTAATATAAATTTATGTCTAAACATTAGATGTGATAGGAACTATAATTTAGCAGTGGTGAACTAATTACCCCTAATAGTCCATGTGTTTGGCCAAAATTAACAAAAATCCTAATAAAAATTTATTTACCGTGGAACAACCTATAAATACATGCATGATGCAAAATAATCTCACTCTTCCACGCACCCCAACATATTTCAGGTGCCTAGATGAATTCAATAGTAGCACGTGCTTGTACAAGTTAGAAAAACATGTATCTTATTAGTCCAATTCTAAGAAAATTAGAATGTCACAATTGTTAATAAATCACTAAATTACAAATTATTTATATAATTATATATTTTATATTATTCCGTTGCAACGCACGGACATATTTACTAGTAATATAAAATTGACAACTCCTCGAATAGCAGCTTAACAGTTACTAGACTTTTGCTAGAGAAAATAGATATAAAATTACTATTTTTACCACACGTGCAAAAGGTGGATTTTTATTTGTTTTCTCTCTTCGCTGGCCAAAGCCAAAGTACAGCGACAACCGTTAACATGCTATTTGAGGAGGTGACTGTTAATGATTTGTCAATATTTTAGTTGATCCAAACATCACAAAACTATGACATATGATAGGACATTAGCCAACAATGAACGATTTTAGTTCATAAATTTGGTTCCACATGTATATGTCCTATATTTGAACGCAAGTACAAAGTAGCCAAAAAATCAAAATTGGGGGACCAATTTGACACGTTGGCCGAACCCAAGTATGACCAATGGACCATCCAAATATGTCATCATGATCGGCAATACTTTCATAAGTTGTGTGCAAAAGATGAACCTGATTAGACAATATATGCACGTCTCCCAACCTATGAATGATGGCCAAATCAACTTAATTTTAATATGCACTGAGGTGACACAATGCTCACCAAGAGAGTGTGGCCCGGTTGTCAGGAGGCTACCATAGGAGGTCAGCCAACCTGCCCATGGTGCCTATCAGCCTCTCAGAGCCTGCCATGATCCTCCCAACACACTCCTAATTATAGATGGCAACATCTCCGTCCCCATGGTGAGAAATTTTACCCGTCCCTGTGAAAGGTCACGGGGGACACTCTCTCCACATCCCCAAACCAAAGTAGGGAATTCATCCCCGATGGGGTCCCGGCCCCGTGATATAATGTGGGGAAAACTTAGATCAACAATCTAGAAGAAGAAATATTCACCACAAACACATCTTGTGCCAACATGAAAGACGATTGTTCAATTCCTTTGCAGCTAAAATCTCAAACAAATCATAAAAAAATCTCACAAATACAAGTGCTTATGTCAGGACGAGAAAGTAGATGCAAAAAGGCAAAGATATGGCTAGCAGGATGAGAAAAAGGAGATAAATCACGACAACAACCATCTTTACTGGCTTCATGCAGATCGAGGTACTAGGCAATAGGTTTACTATGCAGGGGCCATGGAGACTAGTAATGGTCTGACCAAGGGCTTCGAGATGCTACACGCGAAGGGGGGCGGAGGAGCTTGGGGCATTAATCGGCAAGGACGTGTGGCAGCGCACGCGCTGGCAAGAGTCATGTCCACATGTCATGGGCAACGCGTGTCTATGCCATGGGCGCATGGCCGTGGGAGTGTCTAGGGCATGTGAATTCAAGAACTGAGATTAGGATTACAAGTTTCTATATATATTCGAGCCATGTCTGGGTCTTGGTGGACCAAATTGATGTGGTGCGACAATATATACTCTTAGCGGGTCGGATTCACTAGGATCAGGGGCAGGGGGACGAATCCCATCCCCATACCTACAAGACCCGATGTGGATTGATTTCCTACCAATTAAATCCCCATGGGGGTTAAAATGATCCCATCACTGTCCTCTAATAGGGGAATTCCAAGGATCAGGGCCCCATTGCTATCTTTACTCCCAAACAACATGAACCATTGGATCAAGAGTGTGTTTTCGCTAGACGGCTCAGAATCAAAGCACATGGATAATCGGGCCCACAAAGAGAAGAATCAATATGATCAAGTGGTCCCACCACTTCATACCCACACTAGGAGAGGTGGAGAGGGTCCACAAGAAAGGGGGATGGCCCCATTGATCATATGGGGCCACCTGACCCCCTCATGTGGTCTTCCAACTATCACATTTCCACCATTCTACTCCTACATGTGCAAGAAGAGGTCCCACACTTGAGGGGATTGTCCTAGCCATCATTGGGGGGGTCAACTTACTCTCCTATTGTGGATAAGGGAGGAGAAGGGGTGTCACAAGGATTGCTGACATGGCGCTGAGTAGCTCCTACTCCACCTCTCCTATAAATAGATACCCTTTACCCCTCATTGAAGACACCAAGGAGAGCTACTCATTATACACTTAGGTGATCTTTTAGTATCTTATAAAATAGGGAGAGAGTGAGGAGAGTGTGGAGGATGTCTTAGGCCTATTGGGAATCTCCTCCAAGCTATGCCTCGGCGGATGCGACCTTCTTTATAAGTAAGCATATGAGATTCTTTTATGGTATTTGATCCTTAGTTCTAGTAAAGCATTTACTCTAGTTGTTTATTGGTCCATTGCCCTTAACCCAGTACTCTAATCAATTTCATTGAGATCCAAATTAGAGAGTAAGATATAGTGTCTAGGCTATACACTTACGTATGTCTGTGGATTGTTTAATGGTTTGTTTGTGGTAGCTAGTACGTAATGACAGCCCTATCTAGCCTTTGATTCTACCATGTTTGGGAAAGTTCTTAAAACATAGGTCTTCTTGTGCTAGGTGGTTTAGCACCCTTCTCAGTCCATCCTTAATGGGAGTTTCATGGCTTAGTTTCCAACACAACTCAAGATGTCAACGGGGCCCCAATCCCCGATTCCCCGCGGGGATTTCTTCCATTAGGGGACGGGGATGGTAGAGAATTGATCCCCACGGGGATGAAAATGGTAGGATTGTTGTCCCCGTCGGGGATCGCGGGGACGGGGATGGTTGCCTGCTCCCCGACCCCGATCCCCGCATCCCCGCCCCGTGAAGCAAAGCCCATGAAAGAAGGCCCACAAAAAAGCAAAGCCCATGAAAGAAGACTCACAAAAAATTCGAGAATTAGATTCCCCACGCACCCCCTTGCCCCCTACAGGCCACAACCCACCGCCCATAGCCGACCATGGGGATCCCCACGGGGATTCATCCCCGAGCGAGGATGGGGATGGGCCAAAAGTGCTCCCCGTCAGGCTTCACGGGGACAGGGATGGTTGGGAATTTTCCCCCACGGGGACGGGGATGAGGCAGTAACCTCCGACGGGGAATTCCCCGTTGACATCTTGAAACACAACCATGTTTTAGAAACAGTGCAGAAGAGTTTCATCCTCATGAAACTCTTTCTACTCCCATGAAACTCTCATCATCTCTCTTCATCAATACACAGTGCCACATCAGCATATTTAAAGCCCATGAAATTTTGATGAAACTCCATTGAGACTGGCCTCATCTCTTTTTGTTGCTAAACACCTTAGTAACCCAAAGTGAACAACATTTGTATTTACCTTACCAAACTAGTTTCATAACAATAGGAAGCTCTACCCAATCTATCACATACCCTTGTGTCCTAGGTTGAACTTAGTTCTTTCTTAAGCTCATGTTCCCCATAGAAATTGATATCCTCGAATACTCTCAGGTGAAAGCTACCTTGATAGTCGTGCGCTTGTAGTTTTTTTATCCATGTGCCACCTTTGGTGTCAATAGTGGCTATGTTAGTTAATCGATGAGGGGTCCTCATAGATTTGGTGTGGCAGTCCCCACATGTCCTACTGAAAGGTCCTTGTGTGATTTTGGTAATTGAGTGACAACTTAGGTGGACTAATATGTGTCTAAGTGATATATACACAGAAGATTAGTTCATAGGTGATTGTGTGATAAAGGAGCTTAATTGCACATGAAACATGACATGGAGTCATGTGACCAAGGTGGAGAAGATCAAGATGAGGCTTGGCTTGATGGACCGGTTGCATGTGTGAAGGGCAAGCGGGTGATGCTTGGCACCGATGGACCAAGGCAACGGTGAAGAGAAAGTGAGGTCAAGATTGATGAACCAATACGGTCATGTGATGATATGGAGTGGATCATATCATTTGACAAGTGTTTGCTGCATGTGTTGCATCAACATTGGAGATGAAGATGGAATGGAATGCGCAAGGCAAAGGTATAACCATAGGGCATTTCATTTCACCGGTCGTTGGAGTGTAGAGAAGTATATGACCAGGTTTAGGATAGATAGCCGTACTATCAAGAGGGGCAAACTTGTTTGCATATCGATTATCTACTGCCACTTGGAGCGATCTAACTTTGCGATGCATTAGGATCGAGTGGCGCGGTGAGAGCAAGTAAAAATGCTTTGAAAATGATTATGAAAATGCTAACACACATACACAAGGTGGTGATCACATTTGTGTTAGCACATGAGAAGCAAAGGAAGAAGTGCGGAGGAGTTCCTGCTGAGGAACAGGCTCCGGACGCTAGGGAAAAGGGGGTCCGGACCATTGGAGAATGGGTGCGGAACCAAACCCTAGGTCTCAGCCTGTCTGTGAGCTTCAGACGCTGGGGCCTAGGCGGTCCGGACCATTGGCTTTGCGTCCGGTCGCCTGCCCCTTGACTGTGCTGAGCTGACTGAGGGGGTCCGGACGCTGTTCGTTGTCCGGACGGAGGCTCCGGACTTGCGTCCGGAGGTGCTGCTCGCTCTCGGGCGCTCTCAGATGTTCTGGAAAATATTTCCGGACGTTCAGTGCAGTGCATCCGGACTCTGTGAACAGTAGCGTCCGGAGACGCATGTCAGCGCGAGGTGAAGGCGCCAATGGATCTTTCAAATGGGAAGAAGGGTCCGGACGCGCGCGGAATGGTCCGGATCCGCACTGTTGGCTACGTCCGGACCCTCTTCAGGAAGCCCATGGAGTGGGCAAAATGGCTAGTTTCGTGGGGAAGGCTATTTATAGCCCTTGGCCAGCCCTTGGGGCTGGTTGAGCACCTTGGGCATGTGTTGCCTCTAGTGTGCTTGGTGAAGGAGCCCTCTAACTCACTTGTGCAAGCAATAGTGCGATTCTAATTGCGAGTGAGTGATCTCTAGTGCGTTGCTTTGAGAGATAGCTTCGTGTGGCACTAGGTGATCATGTTGCAAGCCGGTGGTGCTTGTTACTCTTGGAGGTTGCCACCTCCTAGACGACTTGGTGGCTTGTGGCTCCGTCGAAGCGCGCAAGAAGATTGTGCGGCGCTCCGGAGAAGTGCTTGTGAGGGGCATTGTGCTCGCCCCGCGGGAGATCGCGAAGACCAACCCTAGTTGAGCGTGTCATTGAGTTACCCTCACTTGTGGGTAGATTGTTGCGGCGCCCGAGTGAGTGGGCTAGGCTTGTGAACGCCTATTAGCCGTCGAATCACCAAGTGAGTGGTCGACACAACGGGGACTAGCTTGGTGGCAACCAAGTGAACCTCGGGAGAAAAATCACCGCGTCAACCTTGTCTACTCTTCTCGGTGGTTTGCCTTCTGCAAATCACTAGCTTGTATTTACTTTCATATACTTGTGCT